>OMLJ01122961.1:0-11479 GCA_900302595.1 Gadiculus argenteus | reverse complement strand
TTTATATATCCGTTAAATCAGCCAGAATATACAGATAGCCTACAAATAAATACATAGTTAACACTTGCCAAGCCATCCGCTTATCCTCTGGAGCGCTTCATGTCTTGTCTGTTTGATCGCGAGAACCATGGATGTATGTGATACAGTCACTTGGGACCCGCGACAGCTTTATGGTGGACAGCCGTCTCTCAACGAAGGAGAGACACAGGGTGTCCACCGGTAGAGTATACCTTTAGGACCCTGAGGAGCAGGGGAGGAGGACGTGCAAGGGGTGAACACACCATAACACACGACTTGAGCCTTCCTTTTTGCACCAAGCCATGGTTTCGGTGGTTTGCTGCTCATATAGCCTGACAATCTTGGGGCTTCCATTTGGCAACCGAATAAGCAACTAATTAAATATGCATTTCACATTTAACTAGGCATCATCATTTGGGTTAGGGTTAGGCCGTCCGAAGGAGGTGATGTAAATTATTTGGTCTGTCCATGCTATTTCTGATGACATGTTTCAAGCTAACAACAGTTATGAATGGTTTCTTCTCCACATAAGCAGGGGCGCCTTAATAGCACTTGAGGCCCCTGGGCTATGGACATTTTTTCCAGTGCTGTGAACGCTGGTACAAGACATCTCTCTGCTCCACTTCACTGCTTTTTTTTTTTTCTTTTTTTTTTTCCAATGGGAGGATATAAGTCGGGTATATGGAGAGTTTCAGTTATGCTGATGGGGAGATAGTTGGTACAAATATCACGCGTCACAGCAGCAAATGCTCCGTCTACTGATAAGATGTCTATGGTCGTAACTCTGTCTCTACATGGCACTGGGCTAGGTGCACGAAAAGCTCTTGGTTGGCTTGTTCGTTTCCTTTGGAGCCAGGTGTGTTTGAACTTGCCACTATTCTGAATGTAATTAGTGTCTACATGGAATAATAAACCACGTGTTGAACATTTACCACTTTCTGAGTCATACCTAGCCCGAGACGACCATACCACAAAAGATCAAAATTGTTTTTCATCAGAGGCTAATGGGTCTCTGTAGGGGTTGTTTGTGTGAGGTGTGGTTTTTATCTGATACGTCCTTAGTTTTATTTTTTTTCCCCTCTTATTCTTGTTGTTGTTGGTGGTGGTTTGGTTGCATGCTCCTAGGCCTAGCAGCTGATCTGGGATCCTTTGACTGTCTCAGCTTTCTTCCCCAATTAAGCTATCTATCTATCTGTCTGTCTGTCTGTCTGTCTGTCTGTCTGTCTGTCTGTGTCTGTCTGTCTGTGTCTGTCTGTCTGTCTGTCTGTCTGTCTGTCTGTCTGTCTGTCTCTTTCTCTTTCGCCATATAGTTCAATCGATCCATGGATTGAACTATGTATTGTAGTGGATAAAACCCCAAACCTTGACAAAGAACTCCTAATCAGGAATCAGGCTTCAAGTTATATTCTCAAACTGTGTGGCTTCCCCCTACATGCACTAACCAATCACAACATCGTGTCCCCCACCCCAGTTCCCCATTAACGAAGCATGCACTAATCCTCCTTCCCTGAGTTCTCAGTATATTACAAAAGAAGTAAAGAAGTTGCATCTTAAACATTAGTTATATCATGGGTAGGGTAGGGTAGTAAAATACTAAATTAAAGTCAACTTGTCACCTTATTAATTAAACTGATGTCTACTTGTCTCTATCGATCTACCTATTATAATTATTTTAATATTAAGCTGTTTATCATTGTTATTTCCACAAGCACATGGTTGTTCTTGTCAGGGACTCATCCTACCTCCCCTTTAGTCATATTTGAATAGTAAATAGCTACAGACGTTCACATACATACATACATGATATTGCATTAAAGGTGACAACAATAAAAGGCTAGCTAATAAACATATGAACGCCATGTAACATAAGTCATGTCAATAATGAGAAGCTATATTATTTAACGTGATGGAGAAGGACTCGGTTCAATATTTTTGGTGGGGAAGTGAGACACCGATCAGGAAGTGGAATGGTCGATATGGCTTAGTTTTTTCGCTGGGAACCAGAGAATAAACCTGGCAAAAAATCCCAAACAAGCTGAACATTTATTTATAGATACATGGTGTTAAAATCAATAGAAACATCGCTGTCCTCTTACAAGGCGATACAACAGGCCAAATCAGCCATTTCCCCCATCATCTGATCTGCAGTACCCAATGAACAACTTCCTCTGAAATGGTGTTGTGTTGGTCCTTTGGGACCGTTTTGGGATCCTTTGGGTCCGTTGGTCCTTGGACTGTAGACTGTTGTCCTGGGAACTAAACCCTAACCCTAAAACCAAAACCCTAAATCCAAACCCTGACCCTAAAATGAAAACCCTAATCACAAAACCAAACACAACCCTGAAATAAAAATTAAGGTTCCTAGTCTCACTTTTGCATCATATCTAAAGTCTGATGGCAGATGAGCTCAGGGTAATATACAGGTGTTTACCTGCATTTACATCATATTGGTTTAGATCAATCATGTTGCTTGGGGAGAGTATCTGTGTAATTGGGGATCACAAACTCGGCCAGTAGTAAACTGTAAATAAGTGTCTGTAAAGGCTTCAAATCAACACTGTGTATACTGGCCACCGTAGAAATACACAATCAAATTCAAATCCACACACAATTAAAATCCCCTTTGGGAAGCCTTGTCTTGTAACTACATTGGCAGAAACATTTATCAACTCAGATCGGTCTCTGTAATGTTTGTTACAAATGGTTTACTAATGATCATCGTCTTCCATTGTAATGCCAAGCTAGAGCACTACAGGAAGAAGCCAACCAACTAAATACTAAATCAATCATGCTATATAATCTGTGGCTAGGCACTTGGGTAGAAAAAAACAAATTGACCCTTAATTTGCATAAAAGATGTGTAGAATGATAAATAACACATTTGCAAAATAAAAACAGGAAATTCGGTTTATAAAAGACACACAACAGCGTTTAGACAACAAACATACAAATCTAGTTTATTTAAGTTTAATAAAGTTTATTTATTCTATTTTGCGATAGTGTTGTGATATATTGATACTCCCCTTATAATAAAAGTACAATAAGGTTACATTAGTTAACCATTAATTAGCATTAGTCAATGCATTAATAAGCATATGCATTAGCATAGAGGTTAGGGTTACAGTGTAACCCTATTAAATAATGTATACATTAATACCTTACCAACTGTAAACTGATTCATGTTACTGAATTGTGTCTTGTTAATTACATTTGTAAATCAATACAAAATTAATGTTCCCTATTATTCTTATTATTCTTATTCTTATTATTAATAATAATAATAATAATAATAATAATAAAGTGTTACTATTATAGGAGTGATTAAGGGGCACTAGATACATAAGACAAGAAGATCTTGGTGGCCAAATGAGTTTAAGAAAGATTTGTGTTATATACATAAACAAACATTAACAAAAGTATCCATAACCTCCCTTGACTCCATTAACTGTACGTTTGTGGTTTTCTTTACATTTTTCAGTAATGCAGTATTGTACTCTTTCAAAACCTTGTATGAAACCAAACACCATCACAACAGTTCTTCAGGGGTCTCCCTCGCCTCCTGTAGAATACCCAGAACCCCTGATTGCTATGTTCTCGGTTCTCCAGGGGTCACCCTCTCCTCCCGTTGAATATCCAGCACACATAGTCCCCTGGCCCTCAGTTTCAGACCCCCCAAAAAAGAGGATGGCAGACAGACGACTACCAGAGCCCTCTGTAAACCCGGGAGGTCTCATATTTGGCAAATCCCCGTCCACACCGTAGAGTGTGAGCGTGAGCGAGCATCCGCTGCCACACTCCTGCGCAGGTGTGTCAGGTATATCCCTCTGGTCTCTGCATACTCCTTCATGGCCCATTTCCTCTGTGTCCTCCTTCTTGCAAGGAGCATGAGGCTTGTAGACCGACTCCACGGGCCCCTCAGCGGGATGGGTCCATTCCGTCTCCACTGTCAGCCCCGGCCATGACCTCGGAGGCTGGACAGCTAAGGGTCGGGTTGTGAGATGGCTGGTGTCCTCGTGAGCCTCCTGGGGGATCTCCTCGATGAGTGAGAGAAGGGTGTCACTATGGGAGTTGGGGCGGGATGGTCTGGCGGGGGATTCGACGTCATTCCGCTGGAAATCAAAACAAAACATAATCCTGATACTCTCTGATTCTCTCTGGGAAATGTGTTCTCTGCTTTTAGCCACCCATCTCCGAGAGAAATAGGACACACTTTCTGGTGTATAGAAGTGGATGCATTTGTTAGTACTTATAATGATAACAAAAAATCTATGGGAAGTAGGAACAAGGATGATGTCAGAAATTGTTACAAATTTTAAATATGAAATATGTGAAATATGTGTGAAATATGCTATCACACAGAATAGCAAAAAGATAATAGTCGGAGTGTATAGCTCAGAGATTACCTTCAAAAGTGCATTGGCTTTACTGTCTTCGGGTTTCGGTATGTTTTCAACAAGCCAAGACGGTCCCCAGGAAATGCATGACTGTTTGATTCTGTAAAGTTGAGAAAGAATGTACAAAGGTTGTATGTAGGGTGTTAGAAATAATGATTCATAATAACCATGTTGGAGACAATAAGTGTCCCCCTTCAGAATGTCACGCAAGAGACTCAAGAGATATTACTCTTAAATGCTGTTCAAAACATTACCTCGGAGTAACAGGACTCCTGTAGCTCACCTTTTCCTCACAGAGCTCCAGCATATAAAGATGAGTGCAGCCACTGGCAAGAGGGTTATAGTGAGAACCAGAGCAGTCACCAATCCGACTAGGGTAGAGCAAGAGAGATGGAAGCAAATCAGTGGACAGGTTCAGAGCACCACGATGAAATAAAACAAGGGTTTACACAGACGACTGATGGGGTGCAGTAGGGGGTAGGTACTGGGTGAGATGTTGAGATGTTGATGTTACTAAAGTCCTGTTTTCTGATGGCGTTTAGTTACTTTTTAAGTGATTGATTTGTATGGTGTACCGGAGTTGTATTCTGAGGTGTGTATAAATGTGTACTGAATGTGTAGGGTGTGAGTATTTGAGGATGGTGAGCTGGAGGTCTCCTGGATGGGTACGGGAAGTTTACTGGATGATGGTAAACTGAATGTGTCAGGATGTGTACTGGAGGTGTGCTGGAGGTGTACAGAGGGAATGCACCTTTAGGATGTGTGTCTGAGGGCTGGCAGGTGACCCCTTCTCCCTTCTGTCCCTCTCCGGCTGAGTTGGAGGCAGAGAGACCCAGTATTACACTGTCTTCAGAACAGTCAAGCCACAACCGCCGAGGGGCCGAGCCAGATACACTTACTTGAGAGAAATAACAGGGCAATCCCACCATTCAATGATCAATATTCTACAATTAGTACATTAGTACACAAGTGATTTCATTTGATGCATGCATAATGGAATGATGGGTAGCTTTGTCTATGTAGAATGGCTACAGATTATCGGGCAAGAAGGTTGGAACTATTTAAATAATACCAATGCAACATTGTAAACCTTAAATAGTTTCACATTTCCTAACTTTTCAATGTCATTATGGTTGAAAATCTTCTTTAAATTAAGCTCTTTATCCAGCATAACATATTTATGCTAGAGATATTCTGTTATTAAGGTTAATAGAAACCGATTAATAGGTTTCATCTACTTTATTATATGAATGACAGAATGATTCATGAAGGATGCCACGCAAAACAACTAAAAAGCACTTAAAACATGTTTTTAACCGGTTTGTGACAGTAAGTATCGCTATTCATGAAACAAGCAGAGAAAACTCAAAGGGGTGTGAAACAAAGTGGTGACCTATACATAAGAACATGACTTCTCCTTTGTGCAGCATGTGGCTAAGGACTGCGAGAACATTCAGTTGTAGCCACATGGCTTCTCATGCAAAGAGCTTCCTGTTTGTGGTTAGAGAGCTCTAGAATAGTCTACGATACAGAATGAGCAGCAGGAACATGTAAATAAGAAAATAATGTTTAAAGTTGAGTTCCTTTTGTCTGCTCATAACCGCCTGTTTGCCTTGTCATTTAAAAAAAACAAATAATAATAGCGCTCTTGGTCCTTTTCTGTTAATTTAAGTCTTCTATGAGCCCTGATGATGCTTTGTGGAAAGTAATACTGAGAAGCTTGATGACTGTTCGGAGTATGTGGTATTTACCAAAACATTACCAGTAATATGCGACCTGCTGTATGGTAAGCCCCTACACTAGTGCATGTAAATGAGCTTTCTGCACAGCAAAACTCCCATGCAGGTAAAGGCCATACACAGACATACAGCAGACTAAATGAGTTATCTGTGTATAAGGACATGGAAATACTAAACACTATATATATATGAATAAATTATAAAACCCCATACTGTAAAGTTAACCATTATAATTTTTCGCACACATACATACACTTACATGCACACACACACACACACACACACGCACACGCACACGCACACGCACACGCACACGCACACGCACACACACACACTCACACTCCACAGGCACCAGTCAGTCTAAAGTCTAGTCTAAAAAATCGTACTGTTGTGATCCCTGAGGCTGGAGGAAAACGTGCGGACATAGACGGTGTAACTTGTGATGAAACCTCTCTGCTGTGGTACGGGAAGCTCCTCCCACTGGATCAGGACACGGCCAGCCTTGTGGTCCACCACTGACACCTTGGGCCTTGACCGAGGCTCTAGACCAACACATGGGGAGGTTGACATTCTGGCACCACTTAAAACAAATGAAGTATCATTGTGTATAATTTACGAGAGGATTTCTATTGGTAGACACACAATAATTGAATATGTTCCAATAGAGGTGTTATTCAAATCAAGAAATTAGCAAATAGTGATGAGGAAGAGTGTCATGTTTTGAAGCTTACTCTGTTCTTTGGAGTACACCAAAACTGAAGATGGCTGACTGTTGCCCATAGTGGTCACAGCATACACAGAGACGTTATACCGCACACCGGCCTTCAGACCTGTAACAGTACAGAAGGAGAGGACCAGTGGCAGTGGCCTGTTATTAATTTCTCACTATGTTATTTTTATGGGGGCGGCGTTGTGGCGTTGTCGTGGCAATGCATTTATATAGTATGTGTGATGCACAAAATGTCCACTAGAGTGCACTATATAATCAGGAATAATATTCTCTAGTAGTAAAATCCAACTAGTGGGCTATCACCAAGTAGGCTATACGTAATAGCCTACTTCGCCGACTTTGTAAACAAAAACAATGGTGGCTTTTTCGCGTTTTGATGAAGTTTGATTGTGTTTGCATGTATTTACTGCTGTATGTATTTACTTGCATGTAGGCCTATTTACTGCAGTTGTATTTTACTAAAACACTTCATTAGTTTAATCAAATCTGCACTATGAAATTTAGTGCAAATATGTGGCATTGTTATTATACACAATTCATAACCATTTTGAACCAAAGTGATGAGGGATGATTCACCTCCGATTAAGGTAGTGTTTTGATCTCTGGACTCTATGTTCCAGCGCAGCTCCTCATGCCCACTTGTCCATTCAGTAACATAGCCGACCAGTTCCTCAGCGTCCCCTGACCCACCTGGGCCAGAGGGAGGCCCGGACCAGGAGAGAACCACACTCCCATGTCCTGCAGGGAGTGTCCTCGTCAAAGCAGGCCCAGGAACACCTGCAGTGAAGCACACACTTAAGAAGAAACCTTATACAAATAAATCCTACATACTTACATATAATACTACATATAATGAATAATTCATTATCCCGTTTAAATAGCCCTCCCCCATACTAAGGATACATTTCCTGACCACATGATGTAATGTAATGTAATGTGATGTTACAGATAGGCCTACTACGTCTCGTTATTGAAGATCAATTCTAGCGTCAATAGGATTTGATGCAAGTTTAAATTTCTCTCTTCTACGTTGTGCCCATTTCATGAGATTTCAAGAGTCGGACTGTCTGTGCAAACAACGTGTTTTTTATTTTGTGTATCATGTGCCAGGTAGAAATGATATTCTACCACTTACCTTACAATGATTACTAACATTTGGCATATCAGTTCAGATCTTTTTTTCAGATCAGTTCAGAGCTTTTTGATAATGCATTCACCTCATAAATAATATTACACTGCTCTCTCCTTCATGAAAATACACATGCCGCTCTGAATAATAAAATGTATCAGTATTTTAGTACCGTATAACTTGGTATCAGATCTTAACCAATTTTGCAGTATCGCCAGACCCTAAATCTGATGTCATGTTATCAAAGGTAACGAAATGTTATGGGATGTTATGTTTCACAAGGTAATCTGATGTCATATTATCAAAGAGAATGTGATGGCATGTTATCAACAGGAATGTGTCACATGTTATAAAAGGCGGCGTCATGTTACAGCACAGTACCTGAGGGTCTGAGGTGGACAGCGGCAGGCGGGGAGCGGCCGTAGGAGGTGACCGCACTGGCCCACAGTGTCTGAACGTCCAGAGACACCTGGACAACACACAGGCTCCGAGCAGGAGGGCAGATGACCGCCTTGCTCGCTGCACGGTCCGGAAGCACCTCATAGTGCTGCAGTGTACCGCTGTAGTCCTCTGGAGGAAGAGGCTGGAGGGGAAACGGAACCTAGTTTATTGAAGAGGATGGTTTTTACACATCCCTGTTGCTCAGCAGCACAAGCCAAGGAGTTTGCCACTTATGGTTGGTATGCAGTACATGTGTACAGTATGTTGGGTGATTACTATTCTGGTTACTGAAAGGATCCTGCTTTGTCTTTTATCTTTCTTCATTTAATGTTTGAACAATGACACATTAATACCTTCCACAAAACAGTCACATTCTGCAGTTCACTGTCGTCATGGTGACTGAGCATCCTCCATACTTGGAGCTCCAAGGAAGGACCTGAGAAACCCCAACAAGTAAAGACACGTTCACTTCAGACAACCAGCTCAATCTCTTCGCCACACTGCGCTGTGTTCCTGTGGACATAATCGGAACGTAGTTTTTTCTCTAGAGTTTTCTCTATAAATCATTTTAATTGGTCCAGAAAACTGACGTCTGAAAATGAGTCATCAACACTGAGCTGACAACACAGTCCAATCAAACGCAAGTACCCTTATAGGCGGTCAATTTATCACCTTCTATCTCAAATACACACTCTGAGAAGTTAAGTGTACTGAGCAGAATTCACCCACCACCTCAACACCTACCTGTATCTGGCATCTGCATGTCATGCTTTAAATCTTACAGCAGGGAGCATAGGGGAGGGACCATACAGCCAAATTAAATTGTATTACCGTTTCATTAAATAAATCTATGACATGAGTAATTCCTGACAGAAACGATATAGCTCTGGCTATTGCTACAACTCCAGCCCCTAGCAAATATTATTAGCATTACTATAGTGTGATGAGTATAGCATTTATAATCTATGGCTATTACTATATTCTATAATCTAATACTATCAATCAAGTAGTTGTAGCTAGCTTGCCTTTGCCAGGGCTCACCATCCTGACTGGTTGGCTCCATTTGCTGCAGCGAGGCCTTTGGGAGGAGATGACCGGAGAGGTGGGACTGGACCTGGATGTGCTGCTGGGCCCCGAGGTCAGACCACTTGCATGTGCGGAGTAGCAAGCTCTGGCTTGAAACTCATACTCACTAAGGGCATTCAATCCCTCCACTCTTACTTGGCCTGTACCGCTCTGTGCTTCTTCTGCAAGTAGCTACACACACACGCACACACGCACACACGCACACACGCACACACGCACACACGCACACACACACACACACACACACACACACACACACACACACAACCACCCAGCCTTTAAATTCTACGGTCTAAAATCAACGGTCACATGCCATGGATGGGAAATTATTTGAAGCCGGTGCCGGAGCAATATTTACCCAGGGGGAGCCGTTTCCTGTCCGGAGTCTGCTAAGGTAGCGGAGCAACTTGGAGGACTCTGAGTTGTTACAGCGCACTGAGGCGGTAGAGTCGTTGCCAAAATGAATGTGCACAATGCGTGGGGTCTCTGGTACAACTGAAACAATAGAACAGCATACGCAGATAATGATTTAACCATAGCCTCAACCCTGGCACCGAATCAAACCAAAAAGCAATCACTAAAACCTCACTCTCTAGTAAAACAACCCTACCACCAAAAATACAAACCCAAAAACCTAGAACCAAAAATCATGCACTAAATCTGTATTTTCAGGTGAAACTATGTAACAATATACCCTAATAAACCCTGACCCAAATAGGGAGCAGAACTTCTTGGGGGAGAGCCTGGGCCCGACACCAGACCACACCAGAGGAGCTACACCTCATTCATTTTTGGTTGCAGAGATATTCTACCGAAGAAAATGCATTTGTGTGATGAAGCTTTCCAATTTAAATAAGTGTCTTTCTAAAGTGATCAGTCTACAGTGTTTATTTGAGACCTTTAAAGTAAAAAATAAATCACAATCTACTACTGCTTGCCAATTTTGTGGTCACCAATTCACACTTACAGATCTCTGCCTCCAGCAACATGATTGGTTTAATTATATATGAAGCGAAAGGAAGTAAACCATCCTTATCACCCGGTTTTGAGTTTGCCTGGCAGACTTTAGATATGAATCTAAAGATATGAGTCTGATTTGTCTGTTTTGTGAAACTAGTCATAATGCAATTAAAATTATCTTTGTATTCTGATATAAAGAGATCAATATCAGTCATAATAGAGATATGATGCTTAAAGAAAATATCTTTATTGTCAAGATATATATATTTCATATTCATGTGTCTATGTGCGGTATGTCCTTGAACGCACATGCAGGTCACACACATGGACACACACACACACACACACACCACACACACACACACACACACACACTGTGGCAACCCGGCTTCGCCACGCCCCCTTTTCGGGCGAGTCGAGAACGGCGTATACCGCCGCTGGCCAGCAACCGGCGACAATCGGCCTCTGTCAGCCGAGGGGAATCAGCATCACACGCGCCACACCTGGGTTCCCGGAGGCCAGGGGATAAAAGACGACCGACAACCCCAGGACAGGGGAGAGTCGGATGGAAGAGGAACGGACACGGACGACGGGAAGAGCAGTATCCTCGACGCTAACCGCACGGCGGCCTCATGTCGAGTTTTGATAGCTTCTTTTGTATTACCTTTTGGTATCCCTGTTTGATTGTTCTTTCATCGTGCCCCGTGAAATAAACCGCCTTTGTGGCTTTGGACCCACTATCGACTATCCGTTTTTAACCGTGAGCGAGTGCTTGCCAAGCCGGGGTACCACAACACACACACACACACACACACACACACACACACACATACACACACACATACACATACACACACACACACACACACACACCACACACACACACACACACACACACACACACACACACACACACACACACACACACACACACACACATACACACACACACACCACACACACACACACACACTCTCCACGA
>OMLJ01122958.1:8830-23783 GCA_900302595.1 Gadiculus argenteus | reverse complement strand
TTTACAGTATACCTACAGTATTAATTAATAAGAAATATGGTATGTTTCTCCATTTTGTTATTGGTTAATTTTCCATAGGTGACAGGAGCCAAAGAATTTGAGAGGCTTGCTGCCACCAAGCTGGTCCTGGTGTTGCCCCATTCAAACGCAGATGCTGAGAGTGTGTTTTCAATTGTGGGACTGAACAAAACGGAGATCAGAAATAGCCTGGCGTTGGATGGCACCCTGTCCTCAATAATGACCATAAAGACGGCCGGTCTGGAGACCTGCTTCAGATGGGAGCCCCCCACAGAGGTCATCAAGGCCTCCAAGAAGGCCACAGGCCAGTTAAGCCTTGCCCACAGATCTTAGAAAATGACTAACCAGCTTCTGATCTGCATACCTCATTTTTAGTTTTTGTCGTGTCTTGATCCATTGTATTGCTTAAAAAGGCTGATGTTTAAGCACTATATTTGTTGCACTGTTTTGTTTGCTTGAACATGTGATGGGAGGTTTTGAATAATATAAAAATAAATAATAATACAAATAATAATACTATTTTTCCTAACTAATCTTGTCATTTGTTACTAAACATAAATCTCTGTTCTTAAGAAAAGTTATTAACAATATAGGTTAGGTTTCAGTGAAGAATTAGTTGAATACCATTGTAATCAAAATGTCAATCAACCTACCGTCAAATCTTAAACACAAGTCTATAATAAGGCTATATTGTGGTACATAGAGAGTCATTGAGGCACACCAATAGTTTTCTGGTTGAATGTTCAGCTCAAGTTTAGAAGGCCTTGTAAGTCATAAGATGAACATGAATCAGAATAAGTTCAGGTATTGCACATCTTTAGCATACCACCCAAAAATCCACTTGAATGCAGGAAATCACATCTACTTAATCCAAAATGTGTCCATCTCCAGTAGACCGCCCCTATCAATGAGTTTGGGCCCCACAAACCACCAAAATGCAGGGCACAACACTCCAATTCCCTGATATTTTAACCACCAGCATGTGCTGCATGAGGGGCAACATTTTGGGTCATCCCGACATAATCTCACTCCAAGGTTTTTTTAAAAGTTGGCAGCTGTGCTGTCTACATAAATTAGTAGCCTAATCATTTTTTTCTGTAGCCTAAAAAAGTGTCAACATGGCCTAGGCTACCATTTTCTGGCATAGCCAATATCCTACTGTTGCCTAAATAAACAGGCTATGTTCAACTTTATTTCTGAATAGTGTGCTTTTTCATAATTCTCAGGTTCGGTGTTTACTGTGCCCGTAAGAGTTGTCTTACAACAACAAAACCTCTTCTATGTTGCTTCAGCATCCACGGCTCCACCCAACCAAGGCAATGCTAATGCCAGTTCTTCATTTGGTAGGCCTAGTCCTATTGATTTATTAAGATAATTCTGTATGGCTTTGTATTCTACAAAACACACCAAACTTCTGTCACCCCGCCAGGAGGAACCGCTGGGATAACGGATTGGCACTCTTACGGAATCAAATGAAATATCCTTTGTCACTTCCTTATAGGCCTAGCCTAACTGCGCGGTAAGGTAAATTAACATCTGATAGAAGTGCAGTGAATAGAAAACATTCACTGCACTTCTATCAGATGATAATTTACCTCTTCAAATGAGCTAGACTGCTTTGATGGCGACAGTGATACTATCATAATCCACATAATCCACTACTACTACATTTACAATATGTCAGCATACAGGCAACACCGGTGGATGATGCTCTGGTTAACATGGTCGTCCAGGATACCCAGCCTCTGAACATTGTGGAGAATTAAGGATTTAGGGCCTTTGTCCATCTTCTGGACCCCAATTATACTATCTCTGGGAGAAAGGCCCTGAAACAGGTGGATGCTTCACTGTAAAGTGAATTGGGTGTCTTGAAAAACTCTAAATGTTAGGGTTCATGCATTCATTCCTTCATTCATGCATTCATTCATTCATTCATTCATTCATTCATTCATTCATTCAAACAGATGGTCCAGTCCAAGTTTGAGGCCACCAAGGAGAAGGCGATGGCGGAGATCCAGAAGGTGTCTGCAGTGATCACCTCAGATATGTGGACCTCTATCCACATGGATTCCTATCTGGCAGTGACATGCCATCACATCACACCCAACATGACACCACTCTGTTGGGTGTGATGACATTTTCGGCTCGTCACACTGCTGCGAACATCGCGGAGGCCAAAAATGGACTGATGAAGGAGTGGGGTATAAGGGGAAACGTGATCAGCTTGGTGACACTCAATTTAACACCTGAACTTGAGCAAATCTGTACACGTGCACGCAGAATAGTGCAGCTTTTTAAAAGTAGCACTATTGCCAAAGAGAAGCTGGCTGAGATTCAAGTGCAGATGGGAAGACCCAGCTGAAACTAATTCAAGAGGTCGAAACCCGCTGGAACAGCACCTTTGCCATGCTGCAGAGACTATTTGACCAACAAGAGCCTGTGGGAGCAGCTTTGGACAACTTTTGGACAGACATCACTCCACTCTCATCAGAGGAATATGACGCAATCTGACACTCTTCTAGTCCTCAAGCCTTTCCATCAAGCTACTGTTGAGCTGTCTGAGGAGAAGAGAGTGTCGTCATCGAAGGTTATTCCTCTGGTGAAAATGTTGAACCACCACATTGCCGACATTCCTCTACCGCAAACGAAATTGCAGTGAAACTGGCCAACAACGCATTGACCACCTTGACCGACAAGTTTGCACCAATTGAGAACATGACCTGTCTTACTGTGGCAACCCTTGTGGATCCAAGTTATAAACAAACAGGATTCATTAACTCCTGCAATGCGGATGCTGCAGTCGAGAGACTCATAAGGGAGTGTGCCAGTATCATTCTTCCACCAGCAGCAGCTGCAGCAGCATCACAGTATCCATGTCAGGAGGACAATCTCTGGGGCCTGCTAGACAGCCATGTGGGCGCAGAGATTGTTTTCAATGCAACCACAAGTGCAGTATCAGAGGTCCAGACTTATTCTAACTTTAATATATGTGTTATATTTCTTCTGTAAAAAAAAACATGTCATTAAATAATTTTATTTATTTATAGGTATTTTAAAGACAAACATTTACCCAGGTCAGAGGTTGCTGAAATATTGGATAGAACATAAACCAATCTACCCACACATCTTTGAGGTTGCAAATGCTATCTTTGCACAGCGGCATCCTCTGTGCCTTGTGAGAGGATTTTTCTCCAAGGCTGGGGAAATTGTCAGCGCAAGGAGGAACCGCCCGAAACCCAGCATTGTTTAGCAGATCTTGTTTTTAAATCAAAATCTTGATACCAGTTCTGGTACACAAGTACCTTGGCCCTTGTTTTGTTGTTGGTACCTTGTCTTGTTGCACAAGCACCTGCCTTATACACAAGTGAAGACAGCACAAGCACTTCACAATCCCCACGGTAGCAACGTCAACAATATAATGTTTATTCAAGGACAGCAACACACCGGCTATGGTAGATTCCTTTTATTTTCTTGATGCAGTGAGTTCAATAAAAAATTATCAGCACTGACAAACAAGGTTTAAATAAAACATGCATTTGGAAGCATTTGGCTTCGTCCGGGACTGTTGAATTAACAGCAAGTAACCATCTTCTAACCACCAGATGTCACTGTTTTGTCTTCGATGCTTTGTCGCTCCGAAGCATTTGCGATACAATCAGGAATAACCTTTCAAAGCCCCATGCGGCTTTGCACGCCCAACCATATCCTATTAGCTCTGAAAAATAGGGCAGAATTAATTTTACATAAAACCTTTCTCTGAGAGGTCGTTACCAACAGTGGCACCGCTTCCCTAAACTATCGCGAGAACAACTCGTATAAATACAGAGCGGAACTACCGTGCATTCTTCTTCCTGTTATACAGATCACGTAAGTCTAACGCACATTGAATGCCTGCTAAAATCTACACTAATCTCTTTCATCTAGCTGTTAAATATAGTGATTTACATATAAAACGTCAACTGAAATGTTTAATATTATATATATTGATACATTTACTTACCGGGATATGAAAAATAATATTTTATCTATGGAATACCGTTCTGGTGGCAATGCTGATGTTCAGTGCTCGTTGCCTGTAAATAATTGGGATGCTCATTTTTAATTCAATGGTTAATCCTTCATCAGCAAATGGCGGACGACGCCGGTGGTAGAGGAGGTTTTCGCGGAGGTTTTGGTGGCGGCGACCGTGGCCGCGGACGCGGCCGTGGTCGTGGTAGAGGCCGCGGCAGGGGCCGTGGAGCTAGAGGCGGAAAGTCCGAGGACAAGGAGGTAAGCCCCACTTTGTTAAATGTGTTCTACTGATTCCAGTACCAGTATTGCAAACAAGACCTAAACGCGTCGTTAACTTCTTTTTGTTTCAGTGGGTACCCGTCACCAAGCTGGGACGCCTTGTCAAGGACTTGAAGATCAAGTCCCTTGAGGAGATCTATCTCTACTCCCTGCCTATTAAGGTAATTGTATATGTATATAAACTTAAATGATGAGATAATGCTATAAATTCAAATCATAGCATTATCTTTAAGATAGTCTGTTCCAAATCATTTGGAACAGAAAAAGATTGGCTGCTGGTTATGCACATGTCGTTTTGCACATGAATCACCAAATGTATAGTTTATAACTTTTTTGTTGCATGCTGCCTTATTGATCAGGTCACCCTTGAAAGTGATGTTAAATCACAATGTGTTTGCCATGGATAAGTATTTCACTCAGTTAAATTGTTAACTTTGTTTCAGGAGTCTGAGATCATCGACTTCTTCTTGGGGTCTGCGCTGAAGGATGAGGTGCTGAAGATCATGCCTGTCCAGAAGCAGACCAGGGCTGGTCAGCGTACAAGGTTCAAGGCCTTCGTTGCCATCGGCGACTACAACGGCCACGTGGGTCTGGGTGTGAAGTGCTCCAAGGAGGTGGCCACCGCCATCCGTGGTGCAATCATCCTGGCCAAGCTTTCCATTGTGCCAGTCAGGAGAGGTTACTGGGGTAACAAGATCGGCAAGCCCCACACTGTTCCGTGCAAGGTGACCGGTCGCTGTGGCTCCGTCCTGGTGCGTCTGATCCCTGCGCCCCGCGGTACCGGCATTGTGTCGGCCCCCGTGCCCAAGAAGCTGCTCATGATGGCTGGTATTGACGATTGCTACACCTCTGCCAGAGGCTGCACCGCCACCCTTGGCAACTTCGGTAAGGGTCCCGTTTGTGTGTTAGAGGTTGAACATGGAATATTTGATTCTCCTTGCTCTGCCCAGATTCGCCTTTGCTGTGACGAATCTGTCTTAAAACGGAGAGAGAGTAATGGGCATTATTAGTGCACGGCAGACGGACCTCTCAATGGTGTCTTCTGTTCCCCTGTTGTGTGCTCTACATTCTATAAGGCTAAATTGAAGTAGCCAAACCACCCTTTGCTAACGGCTGCTCTAATACTTTTTGCCTTTGTTTTCAGCCAAGGCTACCTTTGACGCCATCTCAAAGACTTACAGCTACCTGACTCCTGATCTCTGGAAGGAGACAGTCTTCACCAAGTCACCCTACCAGGTCCGTACCCTACCCAGATATTTTGTCTTTATGTTAACTGTGCTTGTGGTGCAGAAGATAATAATCATGTATGTTTGCAGGAGTTTACTGACCATCTGGCCAAGACTCACACCAGGGTTGCCGTGCAGAGGAACCAGGCACCTGTACCACCTGCCACCTCCTAAGTGTTTTTGTACAGTGGCTTTGTTGAATAAAACTTGAACACCACTCAAGCATTCAGTCTCTGATGCATTATTTGAATTAATGTTGCATTAATTTGCGATGCTACTGGAAGTACTCATGTATTGTGTTAAGATTACAACTTGCTTAATTGTATCCAGAGCATTTATTCCACATATGCTACTGGCAATTTCAACACTTGACTTTTCCCTGTAAAGTACACCAAGCTACTGCATATTGCCCTGATGACATACAGAATTAGGCCAAGACTATTTTGGGTGAGGCACCAATGGCCTTGCTGCATAGCGCTAGGTAGACTTGTAGCCCATGGCCATCACTGGGATGTTAAACACTGTCTGGCGCACCGCTGTCCTGTTAGGAGCTAGTGACTGCAACCACTGGGTGGGTTCAACATCAGACTGACTTGACATGTTCTCAAACAGGTATGTTCAAGTCTAACATCAGTACCAGCTCTAGAGTTAAATACAAGTGCACCAGCATATGTACCACTTTTAAAATTAAATAACTTAATTGGTCATACCTGGCAACAATAAGTCTTAATTATAGGTGTAATATGGGTGAATGGTATTCTCAGACATGCAAATGAAGGTCAAGTCAGTATCACCGAAAGGTAAAGGGTGATTGAGCCTATGGCCAAATGAAAGCCCTCGTGTTTGCAGTATTATGAATGGTTCTGACACTGGGATCTATGGGAACAAACTACTTAAGCTTGCTAATGTAATAATGGGCATTAGTACAATGAAACTAGTGGGCTATCACCAATGCTGCATTTTGATTGGCAGAGCTACTAGTAGGCTGTAAGTGATAACTTAGTGAAATTGCTGGCTTTGTAAACAATGGCAGCTGCTTTTTGATTTTTCTAATTGTGTTTGCATGTATTTACTGCCCTAGTTGTATTTTACTAAAACAATTATCCCTCTCGCCCTTTGACTCATAGCCCATGCAGGCTAGAGGGATAATTCTTAAATAGCCCATTCGACCTCAAGGGATAATTGTTAAATAGAATGCTTACAGCCCCATTATTAACTTGATGTGCTACACCTGTTTCACCTCTATCAATCTCTATGATGAAGCCTATTTTAGGGCAAGTTGGAAAGTCTTCCAAAGCTTCCAAACATATTTCATGGAAAGATGAATAGAGTGGAAACCATGACTACATAAATAAATCCCATAAAGTTTATTTTACAATTATCACACGGGTAAAGACTGAATGCAGTTTATAGGTTTTAAGCTTTCTGAGCGTCCATCATCCTCTCCTTCTGCTTCATTAGACACTTCCTTCCACTGGCATATGCTCCCAGATCTCCATCTGCAAAATGGCAGAATTACATTAATATACATTTAAAGATATGCATCGCTGGAGCTCTCGCAATTACACACATAAGAAATGAAAGACGTACATTTCAGGGGTGGTGCTGACAATGACTATTTGACAATGACTATGAATATTTGGGGGGACGGGGGGAAATTGTTTATTGCCTGGGGTGCCAAATGTTTTTAACTGGGTTTACCCGTAGGCTTCCATGGGTAAGATACCAGATTGCTTCCTGCTCTTAATGAAATGCATCTGAATTCATTGCATAAATCGCTTTTCAGAGGTGTTGCTGATAATAGTTATGACATTTGGTGAATACTTTTATCCAAAAAGTCTTACAATGGAGAACGTAGATCGATTCTTAGCAGTTTTGGCCACAGTAGGAATTGAACGCTGGCAGTGTTAATGCCATGCTTAACGACTTGAGCTAGACAGCACCTTGCACATAAAGTGATATTACTGATACAATTTTTTCAATATATTATACACGGTTAATTTGTCTACACTATCGCTCAATGGGGCCTTTTCACAGCCATACTGGAACCTCTGAGACCACTTTCTGTTAGTTTTTTCCAATACCAACTCAGCTGTTGAGTGTAACAGAATCCATGCTGAAACTAACCAATGGTCTGGCCTGAAGTACCACCAAGCATGCCAACCAGGATGCATGAGTTGAACCATGCTATTCTGCAGACTATTTGTTTTGTCACAATTGGCTCATAAAAGTCCAACATCTGAATCATACCTCCATGGAACATGATTTGGGACAGAACGTGTGCCATACCATCCAGCTTGGATATTTATATATTTTGAGGGAGCCCTGGCCAAGATAACTGTGTTCAAATAATAAACTAGAAAACATTTAGCAACTCACAAAAGCATATGCCTAAAAAGACTGAGGTACAGAGGAAACAGATCTAAGGTAGCATTTACGAGTTCCAGCCCAACACTAGAATAACAAAGATATATATCAGATATTCCCTCAACATTACTTACAGCGAGATAGGAAGGCCTTCGTGGCATCATTGTAATTCTGCAGCTCCTTTGAACAGTTCTGATGGTAGCTGTCCCCCTCCCTCTGCGTGCAAGCCCTCATGCGCTCCTGGAGGATACGCACAATCTCCTCGTCCACCTTACTATTGTAAGGAGAAAGCGATTGAAGAGGAGAGGGAAGATTAACAGAGTGGTGAAAAGGAGACATGAAATCACAATTAAATGTCAAGAAATATAACGTATATCAAAAAAATACTGGTTGGATCATTTGACTGAGCATCAATATGGACATGGTGAACATTCCTTTTTTCAACTGGTATTGAGTACATCCCTAAAACGTGTTATATAATTTGAAATGAGTACGCAAACCGATAAAGAATGGTCATCAAACCCAAGGCGCTAAAATCGAGAACAGGTATATGATTAAACTAGGTAAACTGGTCATTTCATGGGATGGCCCAATCAGCAGTTAGCGGTGCCAAAGGATGAGACGGAGCCACTCACTAGTCTCTCCTCCACTGCATCTCGGCTTCATAGCAGCAGACATAGTCGCCCTCCTCGCACTCAGTCAGATCAGCGACACGGCGGAACCTCTGGTGGTAATAGACCGACTGGTTGCCAGACTGGATGCTATCAATACATTCTGGAGAAAGGACAGTACCATAAATGATCAGAACATATTTTAAAGAATTTGGTATATACGGTACACGTGTTATAGAGGTCAGATTTGTATTGTGCCAAAAAGCATTTAATCTACTAACATCGTTAGCACTGCAAGACGCATTCCGAACTAAACATTATGAATACGTTGTCATTACTTTGTCAAAATCAAACAGATCGTCATGTAATCGTCTATTATGTTGTAAGGTACAATCTCAGAAGCTCTAATAAGCTTGCGAACAACATTAGATAATAATTGCAAGTTTGACTCCACCAACCTCTAAATTTGGTGACAGGGAGATCCACCGAATAATAGAACAGTTTGGACGCGATCACTGCTGGACTTGGCAGGCTGGTCTGTTTATTATCAGCTGGCGTCCGACGTGGAGGCACTGGGTAAACATCTTTGTCGAAATCATCAGGCATTGTGCCTTATTTTAAATAGGAAACAAGACAAATCCTTAAATTCGACCTAGTCTTCAGTCCTTAATACATTACGCATGCGCAGACAGTTGAATATGGCGGCTTAGAGGTCAGCAGCACACACGTTAAATGTTTTTAAATTTGTATTATCACAATGATATCATGAAAGTTAAGTCTGTTATAACTTTTATTCATATAGTCTTACCGGTGATATTTATTTACTGTTTTGTAAATCCGTTGGATCTTTCTATAAATACAGGTCAAAGGTAAAAGGTCGAGTTTATATATTAATGTAAATCCAGCAGGTGGTGCTGGCGTTTCACAAAATTGCTTGTTGACATCGAGTAATTGACAGTATAAAATACAAATGCTATGAACACTAAATAATATTGTTAAATGCCTAAATATTGATATTTAGGAATAAATTAAGTTATGTGATGTGAAACAGTCAGAATAAATTAGACATGGGGAGATCTGGTTGTTGATGCTTTTTTTCTTATCACACCTTTTATTAAAAAAAAAATGGTACCCCAGTATTTATTTGTATTTATTTGTATGTATGGATCAGTATTTTGTCAACACAGAATTATATATTGGAGGGAGTTCCTGTACACTGCTCCATCCAACCAGATGACCAGAAGACCCTCCTCTCTCCCTCTGCTCCTCATGTCCCCCCTCCCCAGTGACTCTGGTCTCCACACTTGGCAGGGCTGACCTTGTTTGAAAGGTAATATGGCCCCTCAACCAGACCCGGCCAGCCAATCAAATTAAAGCTCTCACACTGTAATTTTTTTTGTCTATTTCTTACTTCAACACTTGATCCTGTCTCTCTCTTTCGCTCTCTCTCTCCCTTTGGGACTCCTGTCCAGACGACCCGACATGGTCAGTGCTCTACACTTGTCTTTTTATTTACATTCATTTGTGATCTAAAAGTTTTTTAAATCTTGGTTTGTGTGTGTTCTATGCAAGAGTTGTGTCAAATAAATTTAATTTGTCATTGGTAGCTTTGAACAGATCACTTAAAAAATATTAAGCCTTCAGCTTAATTTTTTTTTTACATTTCTTCAGATTGTGAAATATTATAAGAAAACTAGAGGACGTAATTGTATGTGCTGCTTGAAAAAGCTTGTCTCTGCTGCTACATAACGTGTATCTGAGAGAGCTGAAGACACATGGCAGAGTATCATGTTGCCGTAGAACAAACCAACATGGCTTGTCCTCCATTTTATGACATGTCACTGGACATTATAGAAAGAGGAGTTTGATTGGGCAAAACTGTACAATAGTTTTCAAAAGTCTATATTTGAACATTGACAACTGCTGTGACACTTTTCTTTAAAAAAAAGTCTGTTCTAGCATATGCTAAAACCATAGCCATGTAGAACTTGTTGAAGATTCATGGTTGAACTAAGGTTTTAAAGCTCTTCCGATCAAAGTCTTCTCAATACTAAAATCTTGTTTTTACACGTATAAATATCTCCATCAAGTGTTTGGGGAATGTTGCAGTTTCTTTAGGGTGCAATTGTAATTGTCGACCGTATCCATGGAGACTAGTCATCGTCTCACTCACACACTTACATATGGGGTGTCACTCTTCCTCTCCAGTCTCACCGTAAATTCCACGCCCCCCGCCACGGGCACATGGGCTTCCTGCCCCACAAGCGGAGCAAGAAGCAACGAGGAAAGGTGCGCACCTGGCCCAAGGATGACTCCACCAAGCCTGTCCACCTCACCGCCTTCCTGGCCTACAAGGCCGGCATGACCCACACCCTCCGGGAGGTGCACCGCACTGCCCTCAGTAGGTACCACTTGATGGGATAGGCCTGTGTCATGTCATCATCCCACATACTCCTCAATGTCAAAGTCAGAGACATCTTAATCTATGTAAAAGTCAGAGAAATTATATCTCTTTATCAAGAAAAAATCTGCCTTGATGTCAGGGCTTCCCAATCCTTCTCATGCTGTGATCCACTCGTAGGGGTACATTTGGTCCATAAGGACTCAACCTTTTCTCTCTTCATACATACTAGATATGACCCACGTGGTTCCCTGCTTCCACCCATTTATGAGTAGTGACCCACACTTTCATAAACCACCATTCTATATTCTTTATGTAGTGAGGTAAAAAAATAACATGTGTATTCCTTTCAAGGACATTTTGAACTAAATAGATATGTTTGCATATGTATTGATGAGAAGTGCAGCATAGTGCTGTCCTGTGGGATCTATAATCCAATCCGACAGTGATTTACCAATTTGAGCTTTACTGTATACAAACAGCCTCATTGAAAGCATTTTGCTGAACTATTGGCCCCTGGTGCTCTTCCCTCCAACAACAGAGCAGTCCAAGCGTGAGGAGGTAGAGGCGGTCACCATTCTGGAGACCCCCCCTGTCATGGTGGTGGGCATCGTGGGCTACATCGACACCATCCGCGGACTGCGCAGCTTCAAAACTGTCTTTGCCGAGCATATCAGTGATGAGTGCAAGCGCCGCTTCTACAAAAACTGGTGAAGGGACTTCAATGTGTTCATTGTATAGTCTAATGGGCTGTATTGGATTTAATTACACCACAGGGCCTTATTCACCTAGCATCCATCTTGTTCCTAAACATTAGCTGGCCATCTTGGCTCAATCTTGGTTCTAGACACTGGCGTTTAGAGCCGAGATGGCGCCAAGATGGCCGCTACGTGAATAAGGCCTATTGAGGCTATATAGACACGATACATGACACTATCTGTCTAATCCTATCCTATCTGATGTAGGTACAAGAGCAAAAAGAAGGCCTTTACCAAATACAGCAAGAAATGGCAAGATGAAAGTGGAAAGAAGCAACTTGAAAAGGATTTTGCATCATTGAAGAGATACTGTTCAGTCATCAGAGTGATCGTCCATTCTCAGGTACCCTTGACACAGTGTTCACATTTACAAACTACTATGTCCAACAGTCTTCTTACCATAATCTCTAATCTATGATATGGAGGGTATGCATCCCCCACTCCAGTTTTAAGACCTGCCCTCTCTACTTCTCTATCAGCTAAGGCCTATTGGCATAGCCAGGAATTGATTGACAGCCTCTTGTACCTCTTGGTAGAAGATCTTACTTATCCTACATGATCACATGACCATAATGTCAGCCAGTCTGCCATGGCTAATCTCTTGGCTGCCTCTTTTGAAACTAAAATGACTCTGACACACACTGCTGTCTTGTAGCTAGGCAGGAGCCAGACCAGTGTTGCGTTTCAAATGAGTTTAAATATAACCCTCAGGAAGGGGGTGGAAGGCTCACTCAAACTGCTGTCCTGTCCAACCCACATGACAGAAATGTTTAGAGATAGGGTTGGGCAAGAATTGGAATTGCTTTTATTACATTGTACAATAATTGTACTTATTTCAGCATTTAAATGTCTTTCTTCTTTGTGGTTTTCTTTATTAAGGCTGTTGGGCATGTGTGTTATGATGGATAATACAATTAACTGGCGTAAGGAACATATCTTTATATCTCCTTGAAAATAGGTTAGGGGGAATGATCTGGGTAAGGGGTTAGTGTTAATTATTATATGTTATTATCCTATGACAAGGTTGTGAAGTTAACCTGGTAAATAGTCCATTCCTGTTATATTCCTAACAATTTGAACGATAACGGATATAGGCTATGGCTCATGTTTAGTGTTTCTCTATCCCTCTGTCTCCTCCTCTTCAAACCTTGTCCCTCTGACTCCATTCTCTCTCTCTACATCTCTTCATGCCCTCCACTCCATCTCTCCGTAACTCCATTTCACTCCTCCTCTCTCAACCTCTCAATCTTTATACCTCCATCCACCCCATCTCTCTCTCTCTCTCTCTCTCTCTCTCTCTCTCTCTCTCTCTCTCTCTCCTCTTTCCTCTTCCTTTCAGATGCGTCTGCTGCCCTTCAGGCAGAAGAAGGCCCACATGATGGAGGTGCAGCTGAACGGAGGGAGCATTGCGGCCAAGGTGGACTGGGCCAGGGAACACTTTGAGCAGGCAGTGCCTGTCTCTGCTGTCTTCTGCCAGGACGAAATGATCGATGTTATCGGAGTCACCAAAGGCCACGGGTTCAAGGGTACGGCTGGCCAGTTTGTTTGTAAACCAAGTCTGAGAGAGAGTGCAGATATAGTGCAGGGTCTAGTATTCCTGTGCAGGTAACCTTGTATATTATTAGCTTTTCTAAATAGAAACATGCTCAGACACACACACACACACACACACACACACACACACACACACACACACACACACACACACACACACACACACACACACACACACACACACACACACACACACACACACACACACACACACACTCCAACTGGTTCTCTGGTTGACCCCCAGGTGTGACAAGCCGCTGGCATGTCAAGAAGCTGCCCAGGAAGACCCACAAGGGCTTGAGGAAGGTGGCCTGCATCGGGGCCTGGCATCCGGCCCGCGTCAGCTACACCATTGCCCGCGCTGGACAGAAGGGCTACCACCACCGCACAGAGTTAAACAAAAAGGTGATTTTATTTATACTAACTCAAATGGACTGAGGTTTTATTGGGGATGTGTAGCTAGTGGATATTTGTACCTTCTGTCAATATTTTCTTCTGCCCATCATTTTATCGTTTAATGTTTAATCATTTAGGTTGTATTTTAATGTATATACACTGCAAAGCTCCAGAGGTCCTCATTGTTCTGTTTGTGTGCAGATCTACCGTGTGGGTCAGGGGCTCCATGTCCAGGAGGGGAAGGTGGTTCATAACAACGCTTCCACCAACTATGACGCCAGCCAGAAATCCATCACGCCACTGGTACAGGCTACCTGAAAAAAACAGTAGCTTTACAAAACAGTATCAATTCAACCGTATCAAAAATATCTTTCTTATTTATTGATATAGATATTGTTTTGTCTTTAATTTTGTTTCTCTTTAACTCAATTCTTGTTACTGTACTGCTGTAACAACTTAACCATATGGGAGTATAAAAGTATGATCTTATCTTACCCTAATACTCATCTGTAATGATTATCATAACATGTATTTATACTATCTATCTATTAAGCTGGTTTGGGTGATTTATTGATTGTGTGCATTCTTAGGGCGGTTTTGTTCGCTACGGTGAGGTGAAGAATGACTTCCTCATGCTGAAGGGCTGTGTGGTGGGACCCAAGAAGAGAGTCCTCACACTCAGAAAGGTACACGCCTCTGCTTCGTCACCAGTCCTCAGTTACAAGGGAATAGATAGAAAAGTGTGGATCAGTGATTCCCAACCCAAAGTACTGTACTGTACTGTAAGTAAGATTCCAAGCCTGTCTGAAGACAGGCTTGGAGACAGGCTTGGAACCATAATTTTAAGGTTGCACCTAACTTTATAATTTATACATACATAAAAGTGACATAATTATGATATTTCTATAGGCTTAAAGTCCTTGTGTCTGACCTCTTGTAACCATGCATGTACCCCCTAGCAACCACACACATCACCCCTGGAAACCAACAAGCAAAACCTCTGGCAACCACACAAGTACACCCTGGCAACCAACACAAATATCCCCTGGCAACCACACATAACACATTGGGAGTCATATGATGTGCTTTCCTAGTTCATCATTATAGCAGTACCGGCATTTCATTCACCCTGGTATATGTTATAAACCGAGGACTATGGAGGGTGTTCTGGTGGCTATACCTAACCTAAGTTACAGGTCTGATTAGTCTCGTGTTGTTTCTCCTTACAGTCATTGTTGGTGCACACGTCTCGCAAGTCCCTGGAGACCATCGATTTGAAGTTTATCGACACCACGTCAAAGTTCGGTCACGGCTGCTTCCAGACCGCCCAGG
>OMLJ01122931.1:1778-12637 GCA_900302595.1 Gadiculus argenteus | reverse complement strand
CAGTCATCAGCGCGTAGGGGGGTGCAGGGCGGCGCTGACCTTGAGGGGTGCCAAACAGGATGTTGACGGTGCAGGAGCGGTGCACCTGGTGCTGCTGGGTGATGATGATGGCGAAGGGCGTGCGGGCGCGGCCCACGTCCTCCAGCGCCTGCGTCAGGGACACCTCCGTGTTCAGGAAGATGAGGTCCACCACCATGCCCAGGTCCCGCACCTTCCGGCCCACCGTCTCGGCATACTCCCTACAGTTGGGTTGCAAACAGAAAGACGCACAGACGGACAGACACACACACAGGACACACAGGGGGTATATGAAACGACTACGTTCCCCGTGGCCGAGCGTCGGGACACAACATCTACACGGCGATAGGGCCTAAAAAATGTTTTTATTTGGTTGTCAATGGCTGTCAATTTATGTGCGACCCAAATTATTTTATGAGCTTGGGAATTTTTTTAAAAAAAATAAATAAATTGGGGGAAAAAAAAATAAAATAAAAAAAATAAAATAAAAAAAAACACAAATACAGCATACAACATGCTGGGAGTATCCATTGCTGCTGCAAAAAAATAAGTCCTACCTATCACTCGCTGCCACTGGAAAAATAAAATAAAATAAAATAATAAAATAAAATAAATTCCCTACCTACCCATGACCTCAACTGACAACCAACAGGAACCAAACTTTATTATTTTTTTAGGCCTAGAGCATCGCCCTTCTGCGTGGGACACCAGAATGCATATACTGGCACCAAATATCAATACATAAATATATATATCAGTGCTGTCAGTTAAACGTGTCATTAACGCATTAACACGTCATTAACGCGTTAACGCAAACCCATTTTAACAGCGTACATTTTTTTAGCGCGAGATTAACGTTATTTATATTTTTTTATTTAAAAAATATATTAAACATTTGTACTTTTTTTTTTGTTTACCCTGAATGACTGCTCCGAGTGAGAATGTTAGTGTGAAATCGAACACTACAGTATATGCCAATGTTGTTTTAAATAAAACACATTTGCAAAAAGCAAGAAGATCCACTTTTAACAGCATTAAAATTAGGAGAAAAAAAAAGGGACAAAAATAAATCAAGGGACATTTAGAATAGATAAAATTGTGCGATTAATCGCGTGTTAACTATGACATTAATATTACAAAATATATATATCATTTCACTAATATGTATTTTCATGAATCATGAAAAAAAATTCATGAATCTCTTTTGCATTTTTATGCGTTTTTCCTGAAGAGTTAGACAATATTGCCCCATTATCGAAGGTTGTATTAATAAAATAAGGCGCTCTAAACCGATTTCTCTGCTCCTCCAGGTGGCGCTCAACGCGTGAATGAAGGAAACCTGAACGGAACGCGTTCGTCATTTCCGGTTAGCGCACCGCGGAGTATTCGATTTGGAACGACACTGACATCTGAAACTCAGCGTACTCAGTGAGTACGGATAGTGTACTACGGTTGAGTGTACTCAAGGAAGTACGGGTAATGGAACACAGCACCGGGGTCAGAGGTCGGCGGGGGGCCGGAGAGCGGACATACTTCTGCACTTTGTTGACGACGATGACGGAGCAGTCGACGGGCCGCTCCGTGTCGTAGCGCCGCTGCAGCTCCTCAAAGTACTGGCGGTACAGCTCGTTACGCCGCAGGTCCTCGGGCCGCCCACGCTCCGCTGGACGGAGAGAGACACGTTTATTATACATCATTATATTAGACATGGATACTGACGTCTGATCCTTGATATTTGACGATATGGATGAATATTCCTGCACGGAAAAAACCTGATGCAGGTGCAATCAGGATTATTGATGGACTGATTATTATGGATGCAAGAAATTGTAAATACGTTAAACATTGTTCCTTACATTGTACCAACAATAGCCGCGTGTCGACCAGGCGTACTTTTCCTGCTAGGAGGTTTTGTGGGTGCGGTTTGGAGAGAGGATCCGCCCCTCAGGACTCTTACAGGGGCTCTTACAGTGGCTCAGAAAGTCCTCCAGCAGAGGTGGTACTTTTCTGAGCCGCTCGTAGAATCAAGGGGATTCAAGTGCTTCATGTCTAGAGTTGTACTGCAGACACGGATTGGATTCAAGTCAATAGCCGCGTACCC
This sequence comes from Gadiculus argenteus, assembly GCA_900302595.1. Taxonomy (NCBI): domain Eukaryota; kingdom Metazoa; phylum Chordata; class Actinopteri; order Gadiformes; family Gadidae; genus Gadiculus; species Gadiculus argenteus. The sequence goes on along the minus strand of OMLJ01122931.1, from coordinate 10,518 downwards.
ACCAGGACTTTTTCAGTCCCAGGCTTTTTTTTTTTTTGCTCCGCCCACGCGCTCGGTCCAAGTCGTCACGAACGCACCACGGGGAAGTCAGAGAGGCTTATCGACGGAGCGTCGACGAGCTACGAGCGGCTCAGAAAAGTGCCACCTCTGCTGGAGGACTTTCTGAGCCCCTGTAAGAGCCCCTGTAAGAGTCCTGAGGGGCAGATCCTGGGCGGATCCTCTCTCCAAACCACACCCACAAAACCTCATAGCGGGAAAAGTACACCTGGTGGGTACGCGGCTAATGCGCGACACGACCTCTGGTCCTACAGGCAGCATGTCCGTTATGTATCGCTAATATATTTCAATGCAAGGGACTGCGTCTCATTGACGTTGGGAGTGGCAGCTTCGTCTCGCCAGCACGTACTCTCTTGGTCACGGCGTCCGTTCCACGGGTCCCTGAACGAGTCTCTGTAGGGCTCTTCCTTCTTGCGGTAAAAGTCTTCGGGGGGTGCTCCACCGCGGTAGTATCGGTCATACTCCTCCCTGCAAAACAGTGGATTGATCCTTTTAACATAGACAAAAAGGTAGGCTGGCAGACGGACGGGAACAGAGCAGCGATGGACGAGGCTACAGCCCAGCCAGTCTGCAATATCACACTCTATAAACTTGTTCAGAATAAATATTATATACAGTACAGGCCAAAAGTTTGGACACAGCTTCTCATTTAATGCGTTTTCTTTATTTTCATGACTATTTACATTGTGGATTCTCACTGAAGGCATCAAAACTATGAATGAACATATGTGGAATTATGTACAGGAATTAGACATCACCTGAAATTGGGTTTCACTTCATAGGGCCTAAAAAATTTTTTATTTGGTTCCGGTTTCTGACCGACCCTGTCAATATATGTGCGACCCTAATTATTTTATGAGCTTGGGAAAAAAACGAAAGAAAAAAAAAAACGAAAAAGAATAACCTCACAAAAACACAAATTCAGCATACAACATGCTGGAAGTATCCATTTCTGCTGTAAAAAAAAAGTCCTACCTATCACTCGCTGCCACTGAAAAAATAAAATAAAATAAATTCCCTACCTACCCATGACCTCAACTGACAACCAACAGGAACCAAACTTTATTTTTTTTTAGGCCTAGGTGTGCCTTGTCAGGGTTAATTAGTGGATTTTCTTGCCTTATTAACGGAGTTGGGACCATCAGTTGTGTTGTGCAGAAGTCAGGTTGATACACAGCTGACAGCCCTATTGGACAACTGTTAGAATTCATATTATGGCAAGAACCAATCAGCTAAGAGAAGAGAAACGAGTGGCCGTCATTACTTTAAGAAATGATGGTCAGTCAGTCCGGAAAATTGCAAAGGTGTGTCCAAACTTTTGGCCTGTACTGTATTTATCATTTTTCAATAATCGAAACCTACAAAAAGGTAACAAAAAAATCCCTATAGTCACGCCCAACCAGGAGTTCTGTCTGACCAGTGATGAAAGGTCGGAAAAACAGTTTTTAAAACTACGGATTTGGCGAGTGGGAGATTGGGTACATAATGTCCAATGATGGTGGTAGGTGATGTCCGATGAGGTGTTTCAAAGGTGCCAAATGAATCATATGTAAACTGGTCGCACTCATGATCTGCATCAAGTCGACTATAAATGATATAGCAAAAAAAAAAACATAGATTGATTGGCGAACGATCCAACTGACCAATTCCGAGGGATGTTTTGTTTTTAGAGGAAAACTATCCACACAGATGTTGGGAATGGTCTATGTTCAAAATGAAAGTTCATCATTACAGGCTCTTTAAGTTAAGCCATGAATAAACTTTTGCACTTAAATGTAATGTGGCACTTTATTCTTTGTATTACAAACGTTGTTTGAAATATCTGGAAGAGCAAAGAAATAAAATGATGAAATTATAATGAAGTTGTTTTTTGAGAGTTGATGTGAATGTAAGAGGTTGTGTTAAATGGGCATAAGATATCGTCACATATCGATCGCAAGCCCCTGAATCTCATTGAAGTCACATTTTTGACAAACTCTCAACAATCCATGTATGAGCCCCACAAACTGCTCCTATACTGTTGGTAAGTGACATGTGAAAGTCGGGGAGTGAAGCACCATAGCGTGCGCATTAAAAACGAAGTAGCATTAAGTTATTATACAATTTCAAAGTAACCGTTCCATTAAACACACTTGCCCTTCAAATGTTTTGAAGCACTTAGGCCTAAAAAATACAAAAAAAGTCTTTGGTTCCGGTTTCCGACCGACCCTGTCAATTTATGTGCGACCCTAATTATTTTATGAGCTTTTTTTAATGAGATTTTATGAAAAAAAAAAAAAAAAAAAAAAAAATTTTCTACAAAAAAAACAAAAAAGAAAAACAAAAAATAAAAAAAATTCCTACCTATCACTCGCTGCCACTGGAAAAATAACATAAAATAAATTCCCTACCTACCCATGACCTCAACTGATAACCAACAGGAAACAAACTTTATTTTTTAGGCCTTACCTGAATGCAGGGTCTCCTCTTTGGTCTCCTCTTGGGTCTCCTCTGGGCTCTCCTCGGTGGTCTCCTCTGGGCTCTCCTCGGGGGTCTCCTCTGGGCTCTCCTCGGTGGTCTCCTCGGGGGTCTCCTCGGGGGTCACCCCTCTGGTCTGCCCTATGGTCGCTTCTTGGGTCCTTCTCGCGGCTCTCAGAGCCCCGGTAGCGGTCATCGTGGTCCCGTGGGGGACCGCCAGGCCTGGGCTCCCGGGTGTCTCTGCCCTCCCGGGGTTCTCGGGCGTCTCGGCCGAATATGGGAGAGCGGGAGCGTGGGCGGCTGTCCCTGCCGTCGCCGTAACCTCCGTATGTGCCTCTGCAAACGTCAACACAATCAGAACAAGACAACTACCCAATGAACTACCATCGGTTTATGAAATGGGGAAACAAAAATAGCAAAGAAAATGTTGGGTTGCGACTGCACCGTTCTTCTTTTGAATCCGTGATTGTGGTCCGGTGTTTTGGTTGGTTTTAAGCACAAAATAACGCTTTTTATATTAACTGCGGTCACAGGCATACCGATGTCTTTGTTTGTCCGAAAGGACAAAAGTGAGGAGGCCTTGTGTGCATTTGTGTGACAAGACAGAAAAAACTAAGGACAAAAGGAGAACAGAATTGTTGATTTTGAATTCCCAGACGTAACGTATTGAGCACTTTTTACCTTCCTTGTGAACGCATTCATTGCAGCAATAGCTTTTAAACTTTTAGACACAATTAATAAAAAAAAAGAGGCTTGCCGATGCCAACTCACAGTTTCAGTTGAGTTCTTGAACCTGTTCAAGAACATCCGCCAAAAACGCACATTTTATTTTTAACGTTAAAATCGAAAGTTCTTGTTCAGTCAGTTTGGAATGATCCAAGCTAACCTTTATAGATTTAATCACATTCCTCCTTTATTCCAGTGTTTTTCTCAAATAAGATTGAGAAAGATTGATGCAATACGAATGCCAGGTTACTTTGTCTTTAAGGCTTTGTAAACACACAAGACTGTGGTTAAATCACATATGCATGAATCATTAGAGACGCTGCCATTGAAGACGTCACTTCCAACACGTGTGGTCTCAGTAGCACAGCTCGTCAACCGATTCTATTGACGCCATCGTAAAGTTAAGTGACATTCGGTGATCCATAAACCATCACAAGTTGACGTTGTTGAGAAACCTAGTAGGCACGGAAAACCGACATTTCATTGTTCAAACTTTGGTGCCTCCCGTGTAACGATTTTGTTTTTGCAAAACACCATTGTTATTACATTCAGTTAAAACTGATACTTCATGTTTGAAAGAAAAAAAAACCACTTCAAGTCAAACATCAACTTTGAAGATTTTTATGCACCAAGTTATTTTTAAATTAGAGAAATTTGGGACCAACACAGCTCGGAAAAAAAAAAAAACGAAAACTGGAAAGCAAACATCTTTGGAGACAAAGACACTTGGAATTACTTCATTTTTCTTTGCTTTATTTCAACACCTATAAAAACGCAAAGATAAATAAAATGTCGACATGGCCCAAATACTGTCGCTCTAGCCTCATACAGCGCTTTCCGGACACTTTCTTCTTATTTGATACTACCAGAGCACCGAGCTAGTTCTTCTTTCTGCGTTACTTTACCTTCGTGGAGGGCTCGGCCGGGATTGTGGTTTAGGTAGACGTCCCTCCACGGCCATATTTACATCTGAAAATAAACCAATCCAAACTTTACATAGCAACATTACCATGCCAGCTTTTCACCTAAAATGGGACTGGCGACGGGAAACACTTCCATGATCCAAAAAGGAAAATCAGCTTGAGAATTCCATGTCCGAAAAGTCCAAAATTGTGCGAGTGAAATTTCTGAAATTTTGCAGGCATAGCTCATGACTGCAATCGAGAAGAAAAATATTTTTTGTACTTCACGGCGACTTTAGATGTTACTTTTTATAAAAAACAAATTGATGTATTTTTGGAGCAAATTGCACAGTACTTGGATTTAAAATCGAGGTTTTACGCCAAATTTGGTGTTAGTAAAGAATTTCCTGTTTCATTTTGTTTGCATAACATACGCACGCACACACACGCGCAAGCACGCACACACACAAAAACAATCACAATACAATTTCTTGTTACAGCTTGTTAAGGTTTCTATTTATTGCACATGAAATACTGTGTGAAACATTCAAAGATACTTGTTTCGCAATCACAAGGTATAAATGTTCCTGTATGCATGTGCATGAATAATTGTATATCTGTTCTAGTGTTTCCTTTTGCTATTTATTTGCTACTCTGCCATACCTTAGTTATACCAATAAGTAGTGCTTCTTCTAGAGCCAGTCACATCTATGTTTGGTCTTACCTATTTTATAACCTTTAAATATTCGACCTTTATGGCCCGCCTTTGCAGCTTCCGCTTCCTCTACACGTTCAAATTGCACAAATCCAAACCCGCGGAACATGGACACCCCTGTAAAAGGACGAGTTCAGTTGGACACACACGTTCCAGGTCATACGTTAGGTTTGAAGGCCTTTAACAAATTAAGCAGGCTGAAAAAGCACAAGTGTTTCCTCTGCATTCACCCAACACTGCCAAAACTAATACAAACTTGGAAGGACAAGAGTGGTCCGGGTGATCAAACCATCAACTCCAAACTCAACCAGGTTATTGGAGATGGCAAGCCCTAACTTACTGAACAATTACTCTGCTCAAACTCTTAATTAATTGACACCATGTAAAATAAGTAGTCTGTGTGTCAGCGTATTGTTGAAAAGGACGACATAATTGTATGTAGTAATATAATTGAACGCATTGCAGCACCACCCATTGGGACTCGATATATTAAACAAAGAACAAGACCTCAAATCAAATCTTCCAACATGTAACGTCTATCTCTGCCCAACGCACATTTTGTGAAGCACTTGTGTGGCGATTATTCATTGTTATTTTGTAAATTTTTTGTACATTTTGTCTGACCCTTGAATCGATTCCAAAAGACAAAAGGGCTACAAAGCCATTGTTGACATGTTGGCCGGGCGCTCACTATCAATGCTCTTCGGCAGACTAACTTAAAGGAAATTATCTTTGACAAATGATATTGGTAAAGGATGTTTGAGTGAAGCCAGTGGATAGGTGCAATGGTTTGATTACCCAGACCGGTATTGTCCTTTAAAAATAAATGAATTTATCTTAATGGTCAGGGAATGTTAGACCTGCAAAAGTAATGCCTATGCTATAATGCTGTTAACATTAAGAAACAATATGTGATTATATGCTATACAATGGTATTTGTTCTATTAACGTTAAATATGGTCACATGAATATGAATCCATAGTAAGCCATTTAGAATTGCATTTAACAAATGGCCACAGAGGAAACACTGATGCATGCAATAAGAGTTATACAAAGCAAATAAAAAAATAAAGGTTCATTATTCTATTAGTAACCAAGCACAATCCTACCAGACATAGATAAGTCAAAAATAAAAATGTCTGTACTCTTCACCAACATTGCCTAAAATACTGACCGATTATTTTTCCATAAGAGCTGAAAATGTCTTCCAAATCCTTTTTCTCCATGTCTGATGTGGGCAGATTCCCAACAAAAATCCTCCTTTCCATATCTCTGGGATCTTTACTGCTGCAGGAGCGGGAGAAGTTTCCTGGAGACGAGCTGTGACTTCTTCGGCGAGACATGACTAATTCCACGGGATTCCTTCAAGGTTTTGGTTTTTAAATGTTTTAAAAATGCTTGCTCATACGTATGTGTTGCGTCTGTAAAATTCCGTCCACAATCCTGCAAAGTATCAGTGGGGCAACAGAAAAATATAATAATTCCATGGATGGACAAATGTAAACTTGAGCAGAACTTCCAGATGGCTAGAGTTGTGAACAAATCGAAATTCAGACTGCGAAATTCAAATGCCGTCAAGTTTTCGATACGATGAATCGCAAATTATTTTTTAGAAACGGTCAGCAGATAAGTGTTGAAATACGTCAGATTCAAACACGTTTGATTTCGCTCAAATATTAATTGTTGTGTTCATAAATAAGTTTGTTCCGCAACATTCTTTGATGCAAAAATACTGGCCATTGAGATTCTCAATCAAACAGATCCAGATGAAATTTTTGTTCTGTGACCTTTTTCTTCGTAGCCATAGCCAAGTTCAAAAAATTAACACAATTTGATGTAAATTATTTTAAAAAACGTAAGAAATGGATAATTGAATAATGAATGTCTTCCAAAATTATAAGAAAATTCCAGAAATGTTTCCGTAAACAATTTATCATCATAAAACGTTATAATTTGGCAGTTGCATTAATATAATAAAAGAAAATAGTCAAAGAAAAAGACGGTTGTCAATAATGCAGCCTTTTAAAAATAAGGATTAGTATGTTGCCTTTATGTGTGCTGTGTTTCATAGTATCAACATGTTATATTTAGTGGATTATATTCTGAAAATAGGAATGTGCATTTGCTGTGCAAATGTTTCACAGTTCTGGGAGTAGCCTGATGCATAGTATACCACAGCATACCTTGTTTTCTCTCTGGCTGTCCTGTGTGATGCTCCCGCATAATAATGAAACTGGTGTCTTGATAACTCTGTAAGAGAAAAAATGCATACCAATTTGGTGAATAAGACTACTGGTTATATTTCAATATTATTCCCAGTCACTGTTTTATCCATTTTCTTCAATTAAATAAAAATGACTTGTTGATTATGATTAATTTAATATTAATTTATTTTACTTTCATTGTGGTTTAAGAGCCAGTACACGAAAAGTAATACATTTATTGTAAATTGTAATAAATGAAGTCGTCATATCAGGTTTGAGATTAATCTCAAAACGGCCCAAATCTGGGTGAACTTTTGCATTTGTTTCGACTAATCGGATTGGCTGTTGACATCTGTTAGCGTGTAATTGGCCAACAAAGTCACCCAACAGTTGTCACACCGTGTAGGACTGGCAACTGTAGAAATAGTCATCAACCCCTTTTGAAATCTTAATTCACTCACGCAAATTTGCGTGAAATTTGCGTGAAATTTGTTTTTCTGTAAATATCTCAGTAAAGAAAAAGGACGTAACTCTGCCCCCTTTAGTTGATAGCTTCTGACCCAGGCTCTATGCTGCCTGCCCCCAGAAGTTCTGGAAAAACATGACTGATGAATCTAAGATTATACATTATCAAATTATAAATTAAGCCATCCATTTACAGCCGATCATTCTTTCTACAAACATTTTTTTCCTTGGAATAGGTAACAAACTTAAATTATGTTTACACTAGGCCACATTTTGCATCCGAAATGAACATGCCATAGTTCAGTACATGTATGGTGTTGCACATTTCTTCTCGGAACCTACTCAAAAAAAGGTGCACTGAGCTCAGTGAAGGCTTCAGTGAGCCGGTTCAGTGTGAGCCCATTCAGTGTGAGTCAGTTACGGTTCAGTGTGATCGGGTTCAGTGAGTCGGTTCAGAGTGAGTCGGTTCAGTGTGAGCCGGTTCAGTGAGTCGGTTCAGTGAGTCGGTTCAGTGTGAGTCAGTTACGGTTCAGTGTGAGCCGGTTCAGTGAGTCGGTTCAGTGTGAGCCGGTTCAGTGAGTCGGTTCAGTGTGAGTCTAGTTACGGTTCAGTGTGAGCCGGTTCAGTGTGAGCCGGTTCAGTGAACCGGTTCAGTGTGAGCCGTTCAGTGAGATCCGGTTCAGTGAGCCGGTTCAGTGTGAGCCCATTCAGTGTGAGTCAGTTACGGTTCAGTGTGAGCGGGTTCAGTGAGTCGGTTCAGTGTGAGCCGGTTCAGTGTGAGCGGGTTCAGTGAGTCGGTTCAGTGAGATGGTTTAGTGAGCCGGTTCAGTGTGAGCGGGTTCAGTGAGTCGGTTCAGTGTGAGCCGGTTCAGTGTGAGCAGGTTCAGTGAGAGTCGGTTCAGTGAGAGCCGGTTCAGTGAGAGCCGGTTCAGTGAGAGCGGGTTCAGTGTGAGCCGGTTCAGTGAGATCCGGTTCAGTGTGAGCCGTTCAGTGAGATCCGGTTCAGTGAGCCGGTTCAGTGTGCCGTTTCAGTGTGAGCCGGTTCAGTGAGAGCAGCTTCAGTAAGATCCGGTTCAATGAGCCGTTCAGTGAACCGGTTCTTGATGGAGGGTTAACTCCACTCGTCCGTCAGCTGGGCGCCAGCATGAGGACTGACAGCGGTACCGACCCCTACTGACCCCGGATCTGCAACACCCTCACCGCCGCTAACCTAA
>OMLJ01122924.1:0-10018 GCA_900302595.1 Gadiculus argenteus | reverse complement strand
TATTCTGTTATGCACTGAAGACCAGCTGGAGTGACCCTGACGATATATCAAACGGTGGACTGAGGGGCAGGCCCTCAGGGGAGGTGCCAGGCCCTCAGGGGAGGGGCCGGCCCTCAGGGGAGGTGCCAGGCCCTCAGGGGAGGGGCCGGCCCTCAGGGGAGGTGCCAGGCCCTCAGAGGAGAATCCAGGCATGATAAGACGGGTCATCAGCCCGGTCTCAGGGGGAGTACGAGGCCGTTCCTACAGAGGAGAGGTCGTCCACCACGGAACTCAGCGCTGCGTCGTAACTCAACCCGTATTATTCCAACCTGCTTATAGAAAGATCATATTTTGTACTGTATAATCAGAATTAAAGTAATTGGCTTTGCAAACAGTAATCACAGATTGACTTGCTTTTCTCCGCTTCAGGCGGGCCCGTTAATGGTCCAGGCTTCCTACACTCAAACCCTGCTAAATCTAGACAACAGCTGGAATAATGCACGGCGGGTTACAACACAGCGCTGAGTTCCGTGGCGGACGACCTCTCCTTGTGTAAGACAGTCGAGTCCTGGCAGAGTTTTCGTCTTTATAGGGTTGGTTCCTTCCCAGGGCTGGCACGTGAGCTGGTGTTTATCCATTGTTTATCATTGATGATTCGCCACGGCCTCGTCATCTGCGAAATCATCATTTCTTGTGCGTAACAGAATTTGGTGCGCTCTTCCTAGCTCGCTAGTTCTTGTGCGTAACAGAATGTGGTGCGCTCTTCTTATCTCGCTAGCTCTCTGTTGCCTGATATGGCCGGGGAGGTCAGGTTGCCCAAACGGTTCCCACGCCTACACATGTTTTTTGCATACAACAGAAGTGATTAAGTTTCTGGAGGACAGCTTTCTCAATTATTTTACTTATGAAGGGTAAATTTGATATTGGTCTGTAGTTGTTAATAATAGAAGCATCCAGGCTCCACTTTTTTTAAAGGGATTTAATAACTGCAGTTTTCAAGGCTTTTGGGAAATTGCCTGATTGGAGAGAGTTGTTAACTATTTGCAATATGTCTATTGCTAGGCAGTCAAAAACATTCTTAAAGAGTGAAGGGAAATAATCGTTCTGTCTATGTAGGCGGAGAGCGGATAAAATCGTCGAGAGTGGCGTCTCGCATTTAATTAACAGTCAAAAGTGACAAAGAATTCCAAGGTGCGACAAGTCAATCGAACGAAATAGTATCCCTAACAGCGCTGAGGTCCTAGAGACCTTCGCCTCCGCATGGAAAGCTCTGCCCCAAGTGAAGGTGTGTGCCCACTGCATCCGTCCGTCAACGCATCTCATTAACTTTGCATGGGGCGATCCCGAAATGCATTGTGGGTCCGTCCGTTCCGACGGCTCCGTTGCTTGCGTTCAGAAGTTGAGAAAATTTCAACTTTTCAGGCTGCGACAGATCCGTCAGCCAATCAGATCGCGTTATGTGGGTCCAATTCCACTGAAGGCGTTTCCCCCCTCCGTTAGACACGCCTCCCGACGTCCGTTGACAGACGGATGCAGTGGGCATGCAGCGTGAGCATGAGGTGCTGTCTGTGCTTGCGAGTATTTATGTCCTGATTCTGGGGGTATCTGTCACGTCATGATTGCATTACAATGGTCTTGTCTGCTCAAAGTCCAAGTGACCGGATTTAATCATTTCTTGTCTTCAGTGATATGAGTCATGCGTTTTAGCCAGGTCAATAACAGATGCCCAATTGTGCCTGCATCAGCAGATGCAGCAGCTGAATATAATAATATATATAATAATGTGTAATAATAAATAGACATATATGATAATATGTCCATTGTCCATGGGATGGTCCCGCAGTTTCTGTATCTTTGAACGTTTCCTCCTGTCTTCGTGTATGTCTCTGCCGCCAGCTGAGTCAACAGTTCAAAAGACACAGAGAGACGAGGCCATCAGTTGAAGGTTAAATAGTCAGCAGTGGGACATTTTTGAAAGGTACCAGAGGGGTTTAATAATATTATTATTATTATTATTATTATTATTATTATTATTATTATTACCATTATTATTCCTTTGATTTGTAATGGCTAGTCAGTGTCACATGAGCCCAGCGGCAGGCATTGTTTTGTGATGTAATCAGCAGAGACTTCCTTGATTAGTAATGTACTCAAAAAGTCTGCTTTGTCTGCAGCTGAACGGGGGTTAAGGGTCAACACTGGTTAAAGCCCCATATAATATATGTACTGTATGCATTTATCAACAAAGGCTCGCCATGTTTACAATGGGCGTGTTGTATGAATCTATTAATGTATGTGTAATGCTATTTTAGCCATCAACACACATACGGTTTCCATGTGATCCCATTAACAAAGCAAATCAAAGCCCAATTCGTTTTCCCAATGTAATCTGAGCGATCGACTGAACACACATTGCTATAAAGGCGCCATCTGAAGGGGAATGCCTACGTAAATAGGAAACATTTTCATTTTTTAAACGGGCAAATAATCTGTGATGCCCAAATGCGCTTTAGGAATATCGTGGCAAGGTGGCCTGGGTCAACCCATTCATTCGTCCACCACGCAGAAATCCACGCAAAGATTCGTACATGATGCCCCTGGTCTGTTGACCAGTAACTCCTCAGTAGTTACTCAGTAACTGTCACTTAGGGCCCCTGTTAGGGCGCCAGTTAGGGCCCTGTTAGGGCCCGTCGTTCATCATTCGTTACTCAGTAACAAATCCAGTAGTCCCCTGGGGCCTCATGTACCAAGACTTGTTTGGATTTCTTACAAAAACTTTGCTGAAGCAAAAATCTCAATCTGGATGTATCCTTGCATAAGCACGCTTTCACGCATTCTCTTTGTACATCCCAAATGAGCGTGGAATTCAGCGTACATGCACGAGCCTGACACTCCACCCTCCCTTCGCCCTGTAATATGCTAATTAGTATAAATCTGCATGGTCGTCCTGACAATCAAGCTGTTTGTCAGGAGGACGAATTAATGAGTTGACCCATGCCACCTTGCCACGATATTCGTAAAGCGCAGTTGGGCATCACAGATTATTTGCACGTTTACATTTTTTTAATATTTCCTATTTACGTAGGCATTTCCCTTCAGATGGCGCCTTTATAGCAATGTGTGTGCAGTCGATCAGATTAGGTTTTTGGGAAAACCAGCTATCGCTGCAAATTGGGCTTTGATTTGCTTGGTTAACGGCATCACATGCCACATGGTGGGGGGGGGGCCTTCATTTAAGGCCCCCCCTAAATTTTTTCCTTTTAATTCCAATATTGACAATATCGTTTTATGAGTCTGTTTAAGTTTAGCCTAATATCAACAGTGTCACATTATGCGTCAACAATAACATGTGATTGAAGTGCATTCAAGATCACGCATCGCAACGTTCAAATCCACTTTCTAATAGCCTCATATTACAATATTAGTTCATGACTCGTGATCGAGTCGTCCTAATGCTGTTGCGCTGCATTGCCTCTGTGTGCCACCAACTGACAAAATGACCAAAAGGTCTGTAAGCAACCCCTGAAGATTGCGTGGGGATCCACACTTTTCCACGCAAAGTCAGTTTTCTTACATCCGGTCGTTTGCGTGAAAAGGTGCTTACGCAGCTCTTTTGTGCGTAAGCAAGCTTCGTACATGAGGCCCCTGGTCTGTTTACCAGTAACTCCTCAGTAGTAACTGAGTAACTGTCACTTAGGGCCCTAACAGGGCCCTGGTTGTTCATCATTCGTTACTCAGTAACAAATACAGTAGTCCCCTGGTCTGTTTACCAGTAACTCCTCAGTAGTTACTGAGTAACTGTCACTCAGGGGCCTGTTTGTTCATCATTCGTTACTCATTCGTTCCTCAGTAACTACCATCAATTTTGCGTACCTGATTGTAAAGTGTTACCAAAAAAATAATCAAGAGTTGTCTTGATTTACCCTACATCAGAATACAAAATGCATAAGAAAAACTTTTTCAGTCTCTTGTTTTGGGCTTGTTTTCAGCGTCCCGGTTGCTTATTTTCCTTGCGAGAGAGGCAGTTGTCAGAGCGAACTGCCTCGCAGCACGCTCCCTCTACCCTCTCCCCTTCTCACACGGCTCCAGTGCACGGCGCCGTCTCAACGCGCCTACAGGGGGCGCCAATATGCACTTAAAAAAAAAATAAAAAATTTTTGACGGCACAGATTCGGGGCTATTCCCAAAAGATCCGGGGCTATAGCCCCGAATGCCCAGGTCTAATGACACGCCTGGTTTCTAGTAGACTAAACTGTCAGTACATTTCGGGTCCATGTCACTTCAAAATGAAATGTTTTTTTCTTCCGTGTTTATAGTCTTTATTCATTCATTTCGCCGCGGTCGATCTGATATTATGAATTTTAAAGACTGCGCCATTGGGTTCTCTGACTCTCTGGTACTTTCACAACGTCATTGAGATTATCTCGCCCATGGTGGAGAAGGAATTGGGGGTAAAGGAATTTGACACTCCATTGTTCCGACCTCTCAGTCATATGCGGACTCCTTCGGCTGGACTAGTCCGCATACGACTGAGAGGTCGTAACGGAGCCTCCGAGAAATTACATGGACCCGAAGTGGACTTCGCCCCTTCCTCCTCCATGTCGCGATTCAGTCTGGACTTCAGGGAGTCAAAATCAAAGTTCCTTTCCCCCAATTCCTCCTCCACCATGGCCGAGATAACCCCACACCACTACGTGTCTTTACTTTTTGTGAGAGTCGGAGAACCCGACGGCGTAGTCTTGCACAGCCGTGAACAGAAGCCGCGTGAGAGGCGAAACTTGCACGTCCTACCCCCCCCACCCCCGCCCCTATAGGAATCGGGGGGGGCAAAACTTCTGAGCCGAAAATTTCCCCGGATTTTGTCTCAGAAATATGGTCACCTTAATCTTACCTGACAAGGTGGACCTGGCTAACGACTGCACGGACCATTCACACTACACAATGAAACACGTCCAATAAACCTGAAAATAAATAGTTGGATATAATATATAATCAGTTCAATATACTAACTGAAATGCTCAATGTTGACCTAGTCACCTGAGTCACGTTACGTTTGACTAAGAGCGGGAAAGGTTAACAACTATCCTAGCATGGTACATTGTTCAAACCTAGCGTTTTATAAAAAGCAAAATCACATATTTATACATTCGGAAAAAGCAACAAACAAATACTGGTTGTTTTATCTATCGACGTTTTTCAAAAGTAGACTCAATAAACATAACTTACTTACCACAGAACTATGGTCCACGTTGTGCTCACGCGACAGTTTTAGGCGAAGTAATGGCGGACTTCTTGGCGGAAGTTTGAGGTTGATGTAAAATATCCCGGATGGAACGCCCACCACCGAATAGGTGTTCATTGACACTAACGCTGCCATTAACTATGACATTTTACACACCAGTGTAAATGTCTACACCAGTAGTGTAGACAGTACAACAGTTATCACTGCGACATCGTTAATTTGTCAAAACGCCGGAAATATAACACCTGTGAATTTGCTGTGTACAAACAGGAACGAGCTACAGAGCAGGACTTGAGATACGCTGATAGGACCAATACTAACTTGCGAATACTAAACGACGAACTGGCGGCGACTGGTTGGTGAATCCAGGCTTAAGTAGGGGATGGTGATGTGGATTGGAGACAGGTGTGTCGGAAGAATGAGGATCAGTGGCGTCAAGGGGCCACTAGATGGCGGTGTTGGATCGTGTAGCTGGGCGTGGTGTAACAAAATCAATGTTTACACATACCAAGCTCCTTAGCAGACTTCACGTGGAGATGCCAGGCTGAGGCCTTGGACATATGGGTTGGCAGCGGTTTCATGTGCCAATCCCTGTGCCCGGGATGTCGGCTGGGCGGCGTGAAGGAGTTGTCTTCTGCATGTTTTTTTATGGGTTCCACAACTCTGTTGGTGTGTTCGGGCTGGTGGGCTTGGCTGGTGGACGTGGCTGTGGGTGCTTCTTCCTTGGCCGTGGTCTTGGTCCGTTCTCCTCTGAGTGTTTGACTATATAAGCCAGGGTGTCTTTGCCAATGCTGAAAAATAAAGGAGTTTCAAATCATGGGTCATGCTGACTGCATCTTGTCACTTAGATCAGAATGTTTTTATACAAACTGCTTCTCAAGTAGGATAGTTGCTAAATCATTAGCATCACAGTCAAGCAATGCTAACAGACAGGTTGGCACCACTCATTTCAAGCAATTCAAGCATTATTCAAATGAATAGCAGATCACATTACCATCCAAAACCTCATTATAGTAATGGGTTTTTTGGCAAGTGATATGATGCTAATGATTACAATTAAAACGACAGTACTGAGCTAGCTAATAACAATAGGTCGGCCTTGGTATATAAAGGTATAAACATGGGAAAACATGAGATAATGTGTTATGTGTGCTTTGAATAAACACATAACGCAAATGTATAACTTGGATGTTTATGGAAACTCACCTCATGAGAAACAGAGTGTTCTTGCAGACAGCCACCGGAGGCAACGGTGGTCCGGGCACACTTTCTTTGTCTGGATCTTGTGTGTGGATGAAGTCAGCTCCAATGTGAGTGCTGTGCGTCTGTTTGCCTCGAGATGTCCAATAATTTGCATGTCCTGCCACTCTCTTTCCGCGGCTGGGGAATCCATTCGTATGCTGTACGTGGGCTCTGGAGGGGGTTTGTGGCTGCACGGTTGTGTCCCGTGGAGAGAGTTCTCCTTCCTTCTTGTGTGGCACTTGCGGTCGAAGTTGCAGATTTTCTCCATTTCGATGTCTTTCTCTTCGGGTGTTACCGTTGATATGACGTCTGATATCTTGCAGTCTGGCTCGTCTGATGCGAGACCGAGAGATTCTTCCTCGTCTTCATCTTCAATGTCTCATGCGAGGGCGCATGAGACCTACCTTTGCATAATTAGCCCTGCGTTCGCTTCTAATGTGCAGCTGATAGGCAGAGACAAGAACAAAGAACACGAATAGCCAACGGAATGCCCAGTATGGAAATTATGGAAACTATTAATGGAAACTATTCCCGATTTCAAACAAAATGTATACTTTTAAAGAAACCAATACTGTTATCTGAAACATGGAGTGGCTTCTCGAAAACGAAAATCATTAATGTAGAAAAAAATTTATTCTTTGTTCATTTCCGCGAATGTTGTCCTCGCAACTTGTGTCCCTGGATTCTGTGACCCACATATAAGCAGCATGCGTGACACCAGCGACTGGGGGACGCTATTAGAGTGGTCGAAGAACAGTTTTAGTTGGCCTGAGCCGTGAGAGAAATTACTACTACTAGAGTAAAAGCCTGCTGTCAATTATGCTAAATTTAGCGCTGCTAATGTGCTCAACCTTGAGTCTCCCACGGGGCCTTCTGGCATGGAGAGACAGCATAAACGTTGATATTAATCACGACCGTGGAGGTGCAGCGGTTGGAGGAATACTTTCATCACCACCGCTTGGCCCCAGGCTGCGCATGCCTTCATCTCAACAGTCTGCCAACTTCCTCGTCCGTGTCTCCCAGAAAGAGCTCATTTGAATAGTAATTTAAATCAGGTCACCCTCTATTCCTGTTGTAATAAAAAAAAAAAAATCAATTATTTGTTTGTTTTATCTACCTAGAGTGGATTGGATTCTAAATATAAATTATTATATAAAGTTCATTGTCAACTTCAGTTTCTTCTGAGATTAATAATATGTTATTTATTTAGACCTTATATTGTCTTATCTTCATCTTCATCTAATCTCATTTTGGTCTTTATCTTCATCCTCAACTAATCTCAATTTAGTCTTCATCCTCATCTAATCTCATGCTATCTTCCCTGACATCCGATCACATATGCATGTGCTCTGCAGTTCCAGTCTTACTGACTATAATATTGTCTCAATATCTTCAGGTTGGAGCTCGTAACTGTGTAGCTTCCAAGAACTGTGGATACACCATGTGTTCTGTGCATATTCTGAGTCCATATGGGTCAATTCCACACAGAGACACAAAGACACACACAGACACAAACACAGACCCCATAAGCTAAGTAGATACACATACACACGTGCACCAACACACACACACACACAGCGTCCTATTACATAATGATGCAGCCTACTTTCCTTCACTAATCACACATGAGATTTAATGTTCCCTAGCGTCCCTCCATACAGACAGACAGACAGACAGACAGACAGACAGACAGACAGACAGACAGACAGACAGACAGAGACCCCACATGAGCAACATATGGGTGAACAGAACATTGCGGGTGGCGATTCTTCCAGGGTGGACGTGGGCTCTCAAGAATGTCCCACGTGTTTCATCACTTCCACTCACTTAAGCTCCTGCCAGGCTTACACATTTTCACCTTCTTCCTGTCCCCTTGCTCATCTGGGACTGAAGTCAAACATGGCTGAATGCCCCAGTCCACTGCAGGTTGAAGAGACCTCTGGTCATCACAACCCTTTTCCCCATTACCTAAGCCTGTATCATTTTTCTCTGTAATTTGTTCATAGTTATGTAGAATTTTGTTAGAATTTGCTCTTTCATCCCAAAAACAGGAAGCAGGGCTTAGCTATACAGCCGGAATGGGGAGGAATAGGGAATTCTCTGTCATAAATAGTAAACGTTGCAGGAGCTTCTAAAAATAGACTGCTGGTGAGGGCTTAGTGCCTTATAAAGCCCATTAGATGCTGTCGGATCATCTGTCATGTTGGGAGTGGTGGCATAGGGCATCTGCCCTCTGTGTTGATGTTTGTGTTTAGGTGTCTTTCTGTGTGTGTGCACATGTGTGCGTGTGTGCATGGGTGTGCGGTTAATGACAGTCACTGTATCATTGTCACCATACATCACATGTTGAGTTCATCGTGTGATTATTTCCAGATGTCTTTGGATAGTTCGGACCTAATTTCCAAATGAGCCAGTGTGTTATTTATTATTGGATATCGTTTAACACGATTCATTCAGTTTTTCTAGATCTCTGATCGCACCAGCGATCAGAGATCGCTGGTGCTAAGCTAGCTCAAGTCGATGGGAACTGCTAGCCTGTCAATAAAAACAGTTTTACCCACCCCACAGTACACCTGAGGAAAATAGATTATAACGCTAGACTATCGATGTAAATGTCTGTGTTGATAGAATAATAACTGTCCTTGCATCACAATGATTGCATTACATTTTGAAGGACTACTTTCTCAGCAGCAGCAGAATTTTACTGTGCTCTGGTGTAGCAACCAATTCAGTACAGCAGAACGTAAACAGAGAAACGCACTCCGGGTAATATCAGTCCGCCACTGCCGTAGCCTACTTTCAACTACAGGGATTATAAACTAAATGCAATGCGATGCAAGGGTAGTTTTATTTCTAACATTATTCTATCAACACAGACATTTACATCGATAGTCTGGTGTTTCAATTTTCTTCAGGTGTACTGTTGAGGGTGAAACGTTTTTTATTGACAGGCTAGCAGTTCCCATTGACTTGTGCTAGCCTAGCACCAGCGATCTCTGCAACTAGAACTGAATAAAACGTGTTGAAAATGTTGTTATGAAAATAGGCTTAAACCAACCAGCGCTGAGTGTTAACAACACTACCTTATAAGGAAGGATTTACCTCACTCTGTTATGCACTGAAGACCAGCTCGAGTGACACTGACGATATATCAAACGATGGACTGAGGGGCAGACCCTCAGGGGAGGTGCCAGGCCCTCAGGGGAGGAGCCAGGCCCTCAGGGGAAGGGGCCGGCCCTCAGGGGAGGAGCCAGGCCCTCGGGGGAGGCGCCAGGAATGTCAACACGGGAGACCGCCCGGTCTCAGATCAGTACGAGGCCGTTCCTACAGAGGAGAGGTCGTCCACCACGGAACTCAGCGCTGCGTCGTAACTCACCCCGTATTATTCCAACCTGCTTATAGAAAGATCATATTTTGTACTGTATAATCAGAATTAAAGTAATTGGCTTTGCAAACAGTAATCACAGATTGACTTGCTTTTCTCCGCTTCAGGCGGGCCCGTTAATGGTCCAGGCTTCCTACACTCAAACCCTGCTAAATCTAGACAACAAAAGT
>OMLJ01122913.1:0-10367 GCA_900302595.1 Gadiculus argenteus | reverse complement strand
TGCGGCCAAACGGTTTTGGCTGTAGCGACCATATTCAGACATTTTGTCAAGCATGGTCAGAAGATCATATCTGCCAAGTTGCGAGAGGATTGGACTAAATTTGTGGTAGAAGTAGCATTTTGAAGGTTTTTTGGCTGTTGCGGCCAAAGGGTTTTGGCTGTAGTGACCATATTCAGAAATGTTTTCAAGCATGGTCAGAAGATCATATCTGCCAAGTTGCGAGAAGGATTGGACTAAATCTGTGGTAGAAGTAGCATTTTGAAGGTTTTTGACATGATCCAAGATGGCGGAGAATCCATCATGTGCAAAAGTATGGCCCCCCCATGGCCCAAGGATTCCAATGATACCTTGGTTGTGAAGATTGGATGGATGGGTCAAAAGTTGACCTGTTGGTGGCGCTAGAGTTTAAATTTGATTTGCTCTTGCGGCCAAACGGTTTTGGCTGTAGCGATCAGAATTGGGGGTTCTTGTCAAGCATGGTCAGAAGATCATATCTGACAAGTTGCGAGAGGATTGGACTAAATTTGTGGTAGAAGTAGCATTTTTAAGGTTTTTTACATAATCCAAGATGGTGGAAAATCCATCATGTGCAGAATTACGTCATAGGAACTCGGCTTGGCCCAAGGATTCCAATGGTACCTTAGTTGTGAAGATTGGATGGATGGTCAAAAGTTATAAACATGAATGCATGTCCAAATTCGACCTGTTGGTGGTGCTAGAGCTCATTAGCTGGCGACCCCAAATTCGCTGTGGGGGCTTATGGGCCTGTCCTGAATCAGTGTGCCAAATTTCACAACTTTTTACCAAGGCGTTCTATGGGCTGCCATAGACTCCCATTGCAGCATAATAGGAAAACTTACAATCACTATAGGTGTCTCGCAGCTTTGCTGCTTGACCCCTAATAATAATAGGAAAACATACAATCACTATAGGTGTCTCGCAGCTTTGCTGCTTGACCCCTAATAATTAAAACTGCAAGCAGCATTTTACGGGTGCCAAACCTAAATCCGACCAATAAGACCCTGTCAGACCATTAAAACCCTGATAGACCATTTAGCAGACCATGAGGGCCCTGACGAAGACCATTAAGACCTTTGTTGTTTGCATAGGCTTGACAACGCTGGAATAGCCTCACCTTGGATCTGGTGATGGGCCAACGAACTTCCATGACCGTACGTCAAAAAGCTGAGGTTATGAGTTACGAGTGTTTTCAAGTTTTCAATTGATTGCTTTAGCACCCCTATAGTCCTATTTTGATTAACATTAGCCTGGTTAACCTTGAACTACTGTATATGCTCTAATACTGGCCTGTATTCAATTAGCGGCCGGTCTCTAACATTGGCTGGGTCTCGCTGTCGGCGGAGTCAAATACAGGCCGGTAATAGAGGCCGGGGTTATTATTAGAACCAACGTTTTTAAATGACTAATTGAACGCTAAAATATACAGATGAGACTGTTTAGCCCATTAGAAAGCCACCAGAGCACTTAAAATATCGCTATAACATTAAGAATCAAAATACAAGAGACCTGCCCTCCTGAAGGAATATGGAATGCACAATATTATTAATAATTTTGTTATTTTAGAAATACAAAATAACAAAATGATGAGAAATATATTAGGCGGCTAGATTGATCAAAAGTCAAAAGCTCCTGCAAACTTGCGATCTTCTGGGCAGGCCTCAACATTATGCTTGTGATAGTAAAATGCAAGTACCACAGGGGGGTATACGGTATAGCTACAAGCTATAGCTATCACCTCAATCTTGACTCTCGCACTCGCTTGACTCTCGATAGACACAAAATCTCGTTTTTATTCATTCTACTGGTAGTCCGTTTTCCTCAAATGAAACGAAATGAAACAGAGGCCTGTCTCTAATATTGGCAATCCAATAAAGGCCTTTATTGGAAGGCCTTTATTGGAAGGCCTGGGCCGTGATGCGCTGGAGTCAAATAAAGAACTGGGCCTATATTAGAGCATATACGGTATGCTTCTTTAAGTACAAGTTTGGTGATTATTGACTCAAGTTAACCCAGCCTTTAGTCACCTTTAGTCACAACATGGTAATTATAGAACAGTATCAAACTCCCTTTTATGTAAAAAATACTTGAAAGAATTGTTGCAGACCAACTTACTACTCATTTATCTCAAAACAATATCTTTTGAGAAATTTCAATCTGGCTTCCGATCCCGTCATTCCACTGAATCAGCCTTAAAGGGACACTGTCTAATCTTTACTCCCATCTAGTGGTTAAATGTTATATTGCATTCAATCCAAGACTGCTCTCTAGCGCCTCGCGTTTTCAAATGTGCGTTGCAACCTGTTGAAACTACGGCAGGCGGCATGTGTCAAGATTCAAGAAGCTATTGCCGACTTCCGACCAGGCGTACTTTATACGCTATGAGGTTTTGTGGATGTGGTTTGGAGAGAGGATCCGCCCCTCAGGACAGAAAGTCATCCAGCAGAGATACTTGTCTTCGAACACCACTTCATCAAGTTTTCCTTCGGGTGATGAGGTACGTTATTTCAAACAAACTTCAAACTTCATTTAATCATTAGTGTGAGCATATATGAGTAATTACTCCTCGAGCCTAGTGAATGATGTTCATGTTTATAAAGGTTTTTATTGATAACATTACTGTCGCAGTATAGCATAGTAATTTTTTTGTAGGCTAGAGTTTATATTGCTCTACTACAACGCATGAACTATGTGCTAATTAGTAATGAAACATTCTTTATCTGATTATTTTTCGATGTCTGTGCATTGTCAGAGATCATCATCAGGCGCCGAGAGGGAGAGGACAGAGAGGCAGTGGATCGGTGGGAGCTAGGCGAGGAGGACGACGAGGAAGAGGAGGAGAACGAGAGTCACAACCACGACAAAGACAAATACGCCCGGCAGCTACAACAGAAGAGCTTGATAGGATTGAAGGTTTCCAAAGGCAGAGAAGCGAAGCGACAGAGGTTTGTACAATATATATGGCTAGCGGCAAATGAACAGGCTATGAATTTCCAATCCGAATCCTATGCACATAGCGAAACCATAGTCACAACGTGAGGTCATTGAGTGTTTTTGAAAACAAAGGCCTTTAGAAAATGTTGGAGCATTTGTTTCTTTTGCACACCAATTAAGTTGTCTTTTGTCAACATTGATAAATATGAGATCCTTTACACTGCATTGCCTCCTGTGCACTATACTGCAAAACATGTTTTCCCTGACCCTCAGGGACAATACGCAGGCTACATTCCAGGGATCTATAGATTGGAGTAGTTGTGTTATATTTATTTATTATTTATCTATTTATATATTTTGTTTTCTTTGAGTTCTGTTTTTTTGTTACAAAGAATAAAATATTTGTTATTTGAGTATGTGCTGTATTTGTTCTACACTAGGGATCGAGAAAAATGTAAAAATAAGGTGCAATGGCAATTTGAACAACATGATTTAAAAAAAAAACTTGATTTATTCATATTTACAAAATTTTTACTCTTGTATTTACACCAACACCAAACAGCTCAATCTGCCTCCAAGTCGGTAGCAGTATCGAGGGCTGATCCTGTAAGACATGGAGTGCCATTAATCATGTGCACACAATTCAGACCTCTGCTGACATGTGTGCTCACCAACTCTGACATCGGTGGTGGAGGTATTGGGGGCACAACACCAAGCTGCCTTGGGTCATCCGGGCGTAGGGTCCTCTTTCGTGGCATCCCAACCCTGCTTGCGACTCTTCCTTTGACAATCCGCGCTTGCAGCTCAGGGATGTAATCGTATCGATTTCTCACACTTTAAGGCGTAGAGGCTATATCTTTGCGCACTCTTATTGTACTTCTTCCTAAAAATAAAGGTCATGACAACTAAACTCACATAATTGTTAAACAATAGGAATATGCAATTATTTGAACAGACATTTTTAATGAGTGTTTGACATACACTTGTTGGCCCTCAGCTGTCCTGTAAGTTGGTCGTTTGCGGTGGAAATTGTAGTCCAGAGCTGCGAGCAAAACTCTTGAGTCATACCCTCTGGGAGTGAAGGATTGGCCCTTGTTGGCATACATCAGAATGTGATTCTGAAATTACTCACAGTGTGTTGTTGATCTGGATGAATAAAAAATCAATTAGAGCAAGAAACAACCACACATTTCTTACGGCTCTGAAATTTCTATTTAATTGTCATGTCCCCACACTTTACCTGAAGCACATACTTGTGGACATCTTTCTGCCAGCGCTTGTTGAGGACAATGTTCACTAGCGCTTTGTGGCTCTGGGAATCCCTCTCAATCCACTGCTTTCCATGAGTGTCTTCGAGGTGTTCATGTTGGAAGCTTCCAGTCCCCCAGGTGTGATGGTTGCACACAATCCAAAGTGCCTAAGGAAAGTAAACCAAATAAACACAAAAACTAATGTATCATGTCAAGGGTATTTGAATCATGGAACATACATACATACATACATACATACATACATACATACATACATACATACATACATACATACATACATACATACATACATACATACATACATACATACATACTCGAGAGAGAGAGAGAGAGAGAGAGAGACAAGAGCCGCGATTTTTAAGTCCCGGTACTTTTTTTTTGCTCCGCCCACGTGTTCGCTCCGAGTCGTCTCGAACGCACCACAAGGAAGTCCGATACGCATATCAACAGAGCGTGGACGAGCTATAAGCGGCTCAGAAAAGCACCTCCTCTCCTGGAGGACGTTCTGAGCCGGTTGAAAGAGTTCTGAGGGGCGGATCCGGATTCCTATCGGGAAAAGTACCCCTGGTGGGTACGCGCCTAAGGGCTCATCAGAAAGGACTTCAGGGGCAGGCAGGTCGTGCACAGTCTCATCGATCCCGATAGTTGGCAGATTATCTATCACCTGTGCTCCGTTCAGTGCACCACCCATTCTGGAAAGGCAGAACATCAGGAATCATACACCATCATCAACCAAAGAATTTCCATAACCTTTCAGCATATAGCCATGACCCAAACCTCTGTGTCAAGAAGAATAGAAACATTTCAAAATAGTCCTGAACATTGATTATATGTAAAAACTCGGCACAAAAACAAAGTGAAGAGTAGTAATCGATTTCAACGCACCGCAAAGAAATTGGTGGAAGATATTCCTCCACTGTGAAATGTGGGCTCCTCTTCTGCCCAATCAATCATTTAAGGTACAACATACTCAGTACATAGAAATGTCATGAATGAAGCCTACACAACTCAATAGAAACCAATGACAGAATAGAAGCTGTCATGGAAATTCTCTCCGAGTTAACTATTATCAATGAAAACCATAGTGGACGCTAATGGTGGAATGAAGAGTCATCATAGAGTTTGAATAGTTATGGTCATGTACTCAGCTCAACATCACAACAATCACAATAACAACAACACAACTGTAACTACTGTGATATGTGCCACAAAAACCTAAATGGTCATCATCATACATCCTAAACATTCATACAACATACTAACAACATATTACATACAACATAAACCACCAACCCTAGACCAACCTCAACCTCTAGGCCTGGCTCTCAGTTCAACCTGCATTCCTCCATCTAGAGGAAAGCAGCCTGTTCTCCCTCTGTCTCCAGTCTGCTGCCGCAGACCAGAGACGCTCTAGTCAGACGCCCATCCTACGACGAACCATCCGACTGAGAACTCTCCAGTCCTCCCAATCTCGACTCAGTCTGCTTCCGCAGAACATAATCGGCCCTGGACAGACATCCATCCTACGACGAACCATCCGACCAAGAGAAGGCTGTGTTCAAATCACCCCTTCTTAAACACTGTC
This sequence comes from Gadiculus argenteus, assembly GCA_900302595.1. Lineage (NCBI taxonomy): Eukaryota > Metazoa > Chordata > Actinopteri > Gadiformes > Gadidae > Gadiculus > Gadiculus argenteus. The sequence goes on along the minus strand of OMLJ01122913.1, from coordinate 4,559 downwards.
TCTCCTCCCATCTCTCAGGCTGTGGGCCTGTCTCCCCCGCAATATATAGAGATGGTAATTTACTTAGTTTGAAGCTCGAGTAGGTGTCATTAACTTCAGTTTGCGACCAGTATCTCAGTGGATGCTCCTTCCCCCACAGCCCTCTGGCCAGGGGGTCCCAAACTGAGGTCGTAAACACACACAATGCTGTCCCTTTGCCTGTGTCCGAACGACACCTCGACATTCCTTAAAGGACACAGACATTTTAAGACAAACATTTTAAAACACATACATTCATTCTAAGAACATATTCACATGAAAACAGTAGAAAACAGATGAACAGATGGAAAAACACATTTTTCCCATCATAAAGCCCACTTACACACTGTTCATTTGGTCATTGGAGGCATTTTCATTCAGCTCCTCTTTCCCAATGCTCATGTCATGCAGGCTAGGAGGAGGATAAAACATATTTAAAAACATGTATCGGATGAAAATATGTAACACAAAATAGATAAAAAATAATATGAAAGTTTATGGGTTACCTATGGGTTTCAATTTCCGGTGCCAGTTGCGCTCAGTTGTTCATCTCTGAAAACAATAATCATAACACACTATGAGCTACAGGTAGATACTAGTTTTATATTAGTTCTCAAAACTTACTCAATCAATGACAAAATGATTTTCCATGTGATGACTTGCCTTTCTGTCCCACTGGAAATATTGGACAATATTGCAGCAGTTGGCACTTAATACTGGTTTGGCTTCATGGGGGTTGATGTGTTCTGAATCCCAAGAGTTCTCTCCTAACTGGACAAATTAGATGGACAAATCAGATCAGGTTTATTGACCAAGCATTCTTACAGACAAGGAACTTGACTCCAGCAGTTGTGGACTCCCCTAACATGAAGACAAATAACACTATACATACAGATGATAAATAACAGTAGGCCCTAAATGTCAGATTACATAAAAGTTGACATAGCCTTTGGTGTGCAAGCAATGCAATTATTCGTCATATGCTAATTCAAAATGGATACTGACCAAACTTCTAGACTACACCTTGTTTGCACCTCCTCCACTTTACACAATAATCATTGTGTACCCATACCCATCCCTCATTCACATGTGGGGATTGTTGTCAACACACCTGGATTTGCATTCAGGAGCACTCTTAGAATGAATAAGGTAAATAGAAATCTCCCCCGAGATAAAAAACAAAACAAAACAAAAAACAACATTACAACGTCATGGCATGCGTAAGACCATCATTACTACCGTTGTATAGTTTTCCAAAGAAAAGTACTGATGGGGGGGGGCTTAATTCAATCAAACATAGGTTTTTAACTGTTCTACTGTTGTGCCGCCTATGTAATGATTTGCACAACCAAGCAACGAGAAAAGCTTAAAATTTAGACATTGACTTACCTGTCGAGAAGAAAGCAGGCAACCTTAGCATCACTTTTAAACTCTTTCTCCGTCATAGGTCTTTCCACCTGGGCAAAGCGATCCCGATGTTCACCCTTGTTTTATGTCTTTGCTGGTCACGTTGCCTTTTTAATTCTCTTTTTTGCTATTTTGGCGACGAGGGTTCCTTCTCCTGTGGCGTTGCATAATTATGATCATGCATGGTTGCAGGTTTGCATATTGCCGGGGAAGTGACGAGCGCGTCTCGCTAAGCTCCTTCTCCGTTCCAGTCACGCTGGCTCTGAGTGAAAACGCGTTTAGCCACATCATGCTTTTTGTCCCTCTGGGCAGTCCATAGACCAGAAGAACATGGCTGCATCCATCGAGGGACCCATAGAGGGCCTATGTAGATTTAGATAAGTGATTCTGCGCATAGGAGGAGAAGTGAGATTGTTGGTAGAGATCATTTTACACCAATGAGGACTTATTTATGAATGAAGACGTTGATTTGAGGTCATAAATTACACAGTGTCCCTTTAACAAGAGTTGTGAATGACCTTTTAGCTACGGCTGATGCTAATCAAGCATCTTTGCTTCTCCTTCTTGATCTTAGCGCAGCATTCATTACTCATTACTATTGATCACAGTATACTCCTAAAACGTTTAGAGTATTATGTTGGAATCCAGGGGACAGTGCTTTCATGGTTTCAATCTTACATATCGAACAGGACTCAATGTGTACATTACAGCAATACAGTGTCTGGATATTCTTCTGTTAAGTTTGGTGTGCCCCAAGGGTCAGTGCTTGGCCCTATGCTCTTTTCCATCTACATGCTTCCTCTTGGTAATATATTCCGGAAATATGATATCTGCTTCTACTGCTATGCGGATGATACTCAGCTATTCAAGATTCAAGATTCAAGATGTTTATTGTCATATACACAATGGAAAGATAGTTTGCACCGGGCAATGAAATTCTTATTTTGCAATGTTTCCCTTCACACAAAATATAAAAGCAATCTATACAAAGAGCAGAAATAAAATAAAAAGTAAAATATAAAATATAAAATATAAGGTGCTGAGCAAAAATAAAAGTCAAATATAAGGTGCTGTTTAGCATGTGCAATGTTCGCATACAGCAGAAGGCACTGAAAGACATAAATATACCTATACCTTCCTGTAATCCAAAATTACAACTCCCAAGTTTTCAAATTGGAAGCTTGTCTTCTGGAAGTGAAGAACTGGATGTGTACAAATTATCTCATGTTAAATGCTGACAAAACCGAGTTGCTGGTTGTGAGACCGCCTATACATAGAGATCTGACTGAGGAGACGAGTGCTAATATTGATGGCTGTATCATTACTGATAGTCCAACTATTAGAAATCTTGGGGTTATTTTTTATTCTCAATTAACATTCAAGTCACACATCAAAGCTGCCACCAAGATTGCATTTTATCATCTGAGCAACATAGCTAAAATAAGACAATCTTTGTCATTGTGCGATGCTGAGACACTAATTCACTCATTTGTCACTTCAAGACTTGATTACTGTAATGCCCTTTTTTCTGGTCTTCCTAAATGTGGAACCAGAGGCCTTCAGCTGGCACAAAACGCTGCAGCCAGGATTCTTACAAAAACTAAAACATTTGGCTACATTGGCCCTACATTGGCTTCCAATAACAGCCAGGGCCGACTTCAGAATTATTTTATTAACATTTAAGTCACTAAATGGATTGGCCCCTTTGTACTTGTCTGAGCTTCTCCTTCCATACTTCCCTGCACGCCCCCTCCGCTCTGCTGATGCTGGTCTTTTGGTTATTCCACCCACCAAAAGATCAGCCGATAAGAGAGCATTTGTCTATCGTGCCCCGTTTTTGTGGAATAGCCTACCCAGACATATAAGAGAAGCAGGGTCTGTGGATGCTTTCAAATCTATGTTAAAGTTATTTATATTCTCTATGGAATGTAACCTGCTGTCCTCCTTCACTATTTAAGTAAATTCTTGCTGTAACTTGCCTCCCACTATTTCAGTCAACTCCGTTTTGTCCGTATCACTCTGCTTATCGATGTACTGTTTTTGTCCGTATCACTCTGTATGTATCACTCTGCTTTATGAATGTATTTTTGTTATTATCCAGAAAGGTTATGTGACCATTTCGATGGCTTTATTAATGTATTGATGTCTTTTCCTAGAAGTGCTCTGAGACCATTTCGATGGTGGGACTGCACTTTAAACAATAAATTGATTGATTGATTGATTGATATTTACATTTATTGCTAACAAAAAAGGATTGGCAACAAAAAATCCCATGATACATTCTGATGTTGAATCATACGCAAATTATTATAAGGTTGTGTTATTAACTTGTAATGTTGCAGGAACATCGCTGCAACACAAATTATAATTATTTAATGTTGTAATGTCACAGGAATGTCGCTGAAAAGTAACAGATAGTAATGTAAAGCTGTAGGAACGTCAGCGTAACTGATAGTGACTGATGCTGCAATGTAAGCCTCTCACCTGCTTCTCATCTGTATGTGTACATATGTATGCATACTAGAGCTTAATGGTTCAGGTGGCTCATGGTTCGGTTGTGTCACAGTTTTTGGTCACGTTTTTTTGGTAACCTAGTTAAGGTTACCAAAATATTACATACATAAATATATATAATATTTAACCTTTATACATTTAGGGGCTCACTATGGCATCAGGTGCACCATTCCTTGTCCATGCCCAAATAGGTCTCCCGCAACCTCATATGCAAATCAGGCAACCCCACGTGGGGTACTGACCCAGAGGTTGGGAACCCCGGCTCTAACATGAATGTCTGCCTTAAAGAGTCCTCTTATCCACACAGTTTTTTATGGGGTATGAGCATAAAAATAAATAAACCAATAGGCTTATAAAGTGCAATAATTGTAATCATACTTAACAACTGTCTGCAGACCTCCAGCCTCAGGCCCACCTCCAGTGCTGGGACCACCTCCAGCCTCAGGACCACCTCCAGCCTCAGGCCCTCATCCAGCCTCAGGACCACCTCCAGCCTCAGGCCCTCCTCCAGCCTCAGGACCACCTCCTGCCTCAGGACCACCTCCAGCCTCAGGACCACCTCCAGCCTCAGGCCCTCATCCAGCTCAGGACCACCTCCTGCCTCAGGACCACCTCCAGCC
>OMLJ01122903.1:3839-15285 GCA_900302595.1 Gadiculus argenteus | reverse complement strand
ATTGTGTCCATGACACAATAAACATGTAATATTACCTTCACGCACACACACCTTGTAATATTACCTTTCACACACACACACATACACGCACAAGCACACACGCACGCACTCACACTCACACTCACACTCACACACACACACACACACACACACACACACACACACACACACACACACACACACGCACACGCCCAAATATCCCAATCCAAATGCAGTGTTTCTGCCAGCCAGCCATCTGGTCAGAACATGATCATCATATGCAATCTGCCCACCCAGGCTGGCAGTGATTCACCACACCAACACTCCAATTACCCTCATCATGCCAGCTTCACAACAGTAAAGCAAACAACACACAGTACAATAGAACCCACCTGGGCAGGGGTGGCATCGCTGCAAAATAGGGTGCTTTAAAGGACAGTGTATGACACAGAATTATATGTAACAATATGTGATTGAGCACATTGGCACAAACAAACAAGACTTTGGATGAGCCCCCACTTTAAACGGTGGAACACTGAACAGCAATAGCCTGAGGCCATTCGACTTCCGATCATCATTCACTCTTATGGGGATGATCAGGGTACTGTATGTTTAAACATAGACATACAGACAGACAGACAGACAGACAGACAGACAGACAGACAGACAGACAGACAGACAGACAGACACATATAGACAGACACATATAGACATGCACAGACAGAAATGCATACAGGCTGACTCATATAGACATGATCACAGACAGACAGACAGACAGACAAACACATATAGACATGCACACAGACAGACATGCATACAGACAGACAGACAGACAGACACATATAGACATGCACACAGACAGACTTATATAGACATGATCACAGACACATAGACATGTACACAGACAGACAGACAGACAAACAGACTCCTCTCACAGACAGACAGACAGTCAGTCAGTCATACAGATAGACACAGACAGGTAGGCAGGAAGACAGACAGACAGGAAGGCAGACAGACAGACAGACAGACAGACAGGTAGGCAGGAAGACAGACAGACAGGAAGGCAGGAAGACAGACAGACAGGAAGGCAGACAGACGAACTCTAAAGGGCAGACACTTGAGGGCAGCGGGTGGCGCTACCAGCGTGGCGGCTGACCATGTGACATCTCTGGCCCCTATCAGATCATAAGCCCACCGGCTCAGCGTGGATCCCTTATCTCTTTTCCCGCAATTTGAATGTTCCCACTCTCTTAACGTATGTTAATTCATTCCCTCTCCTGTATGATCTATGGACCAGAGGCCCCAGCCGCACAGAGTGCCAGGAAGGGTCACTGTCAATTATATCCATTTAATACCCACTTATGTCTGCAACGACATCTCCCCGCCGGGGTCACGCAGACTTCGCCCTGCACTTTATCCAATAATCTCACAGAATATAGGCTTGGATATTCCAAAAGATCAATGCCATTAACAAGAAGACACAGAACGCATTTGATTATGGATGTAATTAGCACCGACTGGCTGGGGGCCCTCACTTCTATGCACAAAGAGGAGGAAAATCCATTTAGTATTAAAATTACTTTGAAAATGGACCTCTGCTTTTGGTCATTTCTGCAACTGATCGGTACCATAACACAATCAGTTCCACTAATCACAGTGAATTATGTCCGATATACATAATTTTTAAATTGTGTAGTGGCAGATAAAGATTAATATTTATCCCCTTAGTGCATGACTGGCTGCGGCCTATTATTGTTCAGCTCGATAGATTCGGTTCCATTTGCAAACTGTTTGTGTTGTTTTCTCTGTTGTGTTGCACTCTTACATAGGGGCAAGTAATATCCCATTAGGAAAGTGTGTATGAGGGCCTGGGAAATGGGACACTGCGGAAGCTTCGTTTAGACAATGACATTCTAATAATTCTGTCCCAGGGCTAGGTCTGAATCACTTAGCCACGATGACCAGACTCTTCCGGGTTTATCTCTGCTTCATCAGGTCAACCACACCTTGCCTTCCTGTGTATGTTCTCGTTCACTATTTGTCAGTTTTGATCTTGGCATATCTGACACCGACCGCTGTGTTTTTCCGTGGAGTAACGCGTAAATAATCCTTTAAATGATTGAAATAAAACACCAACATTTGAAGTGTGATATTAGAACTAATCCCTGTACTCTAAAGATTAACCTTTGGACAAATGCACTGTAGAGGTTCCTGCTGATAGGGTCGATATAAAGAATGGAAGTAAAAAAACGGATATTGTATTTTCTGTTCAATTAGGTCACACATGCATACCTCTTCACTGAGAACATTCTTGGCCTCACTTGGAGACCTGTTGCAAGGGATGTGAAAGGGAACGGACAGGAGTGTTTCTGTGGCTTGTATTGGATTGCATTTCCCCGAAACCCAAGCCGCCTAGGTAACAGTGTACAGCCACTTAAGATGGAGAGATAGCCGCCATCATGAACAGTTACATTTTTCTATATAATATAATCCATAGGTCATACGTTACATAATGATATGGGTTTTAAAAGTTTAACGGCGTATATATAGCCAATGGTTATCACAAAGGGAAAAATACGAACAAAAAGGGCAAAAAAGTCTATAAAAGAGTATACAATTATATCTTAACACAAACAACAAGGAGTTTCCTGTTTGCACAAGAGCAAAACAAACTACTTGTTAAGAGGTGCATCAATGCAGATGCAGATAACAATTTAAATCTGATATACAGCCATACCCTATATTTAATCAAACTTCCAGTGATTCTCTTTTAACAGGCCTGTATACTTTGTACAGATTACAGGACCAAAGTAAATGATGGGAGGGGGGGGAGGCATAAAGGGCCTGCATAATGCTGCATGATGTCTAGCCGAACTTACTTCACAGTACACTCCTCCTCAGCCAACCATAAACGCACACATGCTGAAACCCTTCCCTGCTTTCCATCAGGCTGCTGTGTAGTGGCTATGTTAAATGTAGGTGGTAAGCTCATATATCTAATTATACAATAGCCAAACATTTTTTGTTAATGAAACCGAGGGAGGGTAATTGAAAACTTCAGCATAATTATTGCTTGGCAAGTGGTTGCCTTTGGAAAATTGCACGTGTAGGAAGAAGGTCTCGGTGCAGGGTGGGGGAGTTGTTGCGGCTAATGTAGGAATAAATCCCTGTTAGAAATCCTACCGAGGTGCACACACACACACACAAACACTGTGCGTAACACACTTACGCACGCATTAGCCTCGTCCTTGTTATCACTTTAGGGACAATCAAGTGTGTACATTTAAATGCAACCTGACAGAACGATCCAGCTGTTATTTTTACTTAATTACACAGGAAACTAGGAGCATTTTAGTGCACTAACCATATATGGTCATTTACTCTTAGGCCTATCTGCTTTGACGTTATATGGTCATTTACTCTTAGTCCTATCTGGTTTGACGTTCCCTCAAAATAACTAATTTGTTAAAATATGCACTGCAGTATAGAAGGGGTTGAAGAGGGTAAGGGGTATGATTAGGTTAGAGGCATCAGAGAGGTAGAGGGGAGGGGGAGGTGGATGAGGTGGAGAAGGTGGAGGAGGAGCAGGAGGGAGGTGGAGGGGGGGCCGCCAAGGCACATAAAGCCTGGCTGAGACGTCTCGCTAACAATGTTTGTCACAGCTCCACTCTTTCCATCCCTAGCACAAATGAGACAAGTCAGAGAAATATGGGATTACCATGAGTTATTTATGACGGCGAAACCCGAGAGCCCCTCTATATGAAATCATCTCTGCTGATTGGCTGGGCCCTCTCCTTTTGTCGCAGCATCTGATATGATTTCAAATAGTTTTACGATCAAAGTCACCCGCGTGAAGTATGAGTAGTTTTGCACACATTCAATCAAATTACTGATCTTTATCGGCTTCACGTCAATTGACGCAAGAGTGTTGCTATGACATTGATACTGTGGCTGTCATATTGTGTTTTTTAAGAAAGCACGGGGGAAAGTGTGTGGGTTTGTGTGTGTGTGCACGTGTGTGTTTGTTGGGTGGGTGGTGGCACACAAATATGAATCAGGATCTGGTTTAAAAAGAAAAGGATATAGTCTAAGATGTCTCTTGATCTACTTCAAGATGTTGCCTGTTTGTGCATTGGGTAGAAGGGAGTTGAGTCACAGCATAATATATGCCCATTGCAGGAGATTCTGCTGTAACTGTATATTTACGGTATATCTGATGACATTTTCATTACAAGGAGTGGCAGGCACAGAGTCTAATGGATTCTTGCTTTCATTACTGTAGTAATGCAAGGGCTGAGACCTTTAAATGCTGTCTCTAATAGCAGACGACACAAGAGAAAACCTACACCAAGCTTACATATGGATACAATCAATGGCAGTCCATGCTTAATGAACTTTCTGACCTTAAGGAAAATGTACACTACTTAACCAGATTCAGTGCATTTAATAATTTAGTTGGACAGACAGTTGGATAATAGAGGGCACAAAAAAGCTAAGAATATCTTTGTTGCCTGGAGACAATGGTGGGTATTTCGCTTGTCTGAACCAAAACAAAAAGCAAAACAAATGATGGTTGAATGGACACATTCATCCAAAGGTTTTTGTTATTAAAAGAGGGGGGGAAAGGACTACATTGATCGTGAACACTTGGTTTGTTGACTAATGGGAAAATCCATGTAGAAAATTAAAACCCACAAAAAGAGGCCATTGTGATCCATTCACACGGGGTCCATAGTTAATACAGCAGAGTAGATGTGCGAAAGGTCTTAACATCTACAGAAAGCATGAAAGTGTCTAAAGCAGGTAAAATAACGTCTGAGACCAGAGAGTAAGACGTGCCATTGAGATTTTAAAGGGTGGTGGATCACAGCTCCATTATTGATGAGGCTTGAGTTTAGGTTTCAGGTCTAGAGGAAATGATAAGGTGTAATGCAATGGTCTGCTGTGATCACAGACAGCTGCTCTGCATATTCCAGGTTCTTGTGGATCAAAGTGTGGCCACACTGTGCCTCCAAACGAAGACATGAAGATGCCTGTATGTGCCAAGCAACACCAAAATAAATAGATTGCTTTGTACTTATTTACGTATATTTTGAGCTTGTTTGTGACTAAACAAATGAAGAGGATCGCGTGAGTCAAGCAGCAATGTTATATTAAATAAAGCATTGAGCAACACAATGAAGAATCTCAAGAAGGGGAAGAAAACATCTGTCTCTTTGCTTGATTGTTATTGCTCAGCGCTTACCATGTTTTCTGGGCCTGCACATGTAATCAATACCTCCAGGCAATTTGAAGCGTGATCAGTTTGGATGGATTATTGCCTGGCAGCAAGGCTTCTGCATTGATTCTCTCATCATGTCAATCATTGACAGTGACATCTTCCAACTCTCCCAAATTCCATACATCAGCAAGAGTAAGGTTTGCCGTTCATCCCATTGTCTCAGGGGTGAAAGACGCCCAAGAACTGGTTGTTTTGTCTGACATGAAAATAAAGAATATGTTGTTTTTTTGCGATCGGTTTTCGGTAACCCCACTGTGAAGTATAAAATTGAAGCCAAATTTACAAAATGACGATAGCCAAGTTGTGTTCTGGCCCATTGTAACATGCTGTGGCTCTATTTAGTCTTGTAGTGAATAGCATAGTTTAAATGTCACATACTTAAGGGCTTGAATACCATATACACAGCGCAGGAGCTGTGATACACAGTGTTGGAACTATGAGAGGTTTAACGTGGCGTGCAATGTAATATCCTCAATTTCTTAGAGATGGGGTGATCTGGAAACAAGTAATAGATAGTGTCCATGCATATTTTACGGTTGGTTCCTGATCTCATGTTTCATTACTTGTGAGAAACTCAACAGATTTGACAAAGTTAGATGGTGCAATGTTGAGTATGTGTTGCATGGTTACCTTTGGAGTTGAGTAACCCCAAAGTTTATATTTCACAACAGTTTGAGTAGTAAATGTGAGATATTCTTTTGTCCAAAAAATCATCATATCATATAAAACCTTGTTTACAAAAAATACATGTAATATTTGTTTTTATATGAACTTACAGCCCAGTCTCATGCCATATCGTGCTCATGCGCACGAACGTTATTAATGTATTGAATCGTGTCCCAGAGCACAATACTCTGACTTTTTTTCGTGCTACACAGAATGAAATGTAAATGAATGGGAGCGTTTCTCCACCCTTTTCGTGCTGCACAGAACGCAATGTAAAGCAATGCATTTTGAACGGGAGCGTTTCTCCGACGTAACTCTAACCCTAACCCTACCCCTAACCCTAAACCCTAACCCTAACCCTAACCCTAACCCTAACCCTAATCCTAACCCTAACCCTAACCTTAACCCTAATCCTAACCCTAACCCTAACCTTAACCCTATTCAAAATGCATTGGTTTACATTTCGTTCTGTGTAGCACGAAAAAAGTCAGAAATACGTGCTCTGGGACACGATACATAGATGAATAACGTTTGTGCGCATGAGCACGATATGGCGTGATACCGGGTTGATCCACAACAGATAGGATCCACGTGAGGTTCATCTTCACACTCTCTCCCACTCTCTCCCCACTCCTACACTCGCCCAGATCAAGGAGCTGACGGGGAACATCCGAAGCCAGTTCCCCTCCACCTCCAGCCTGTCCTCCATCCCCACCAGCTCGGACTCGGACACCTCCCACTCCAGCACCCCCTCGGAGGAGCGCCGGGCCCCCCCCGGCCCCGGGCCCGGCCGGGCCATCAAGAAGCTGCTGCAGTGGGTGCAGAAACGCACGCGCAAGTCAGTACCGGTCCCAGGCGGCCGCTCGCTTCTGCAACTCGTGTTCTTCTGTTCTTCCTCTGCTTCTCCTGTGGTTGGGACGTGTGCCGTGTTCCAATACCTGTACTATCCATACTCATACTACTTAGTTTTAGTATGTAGGGAGTTCCAATTCAAATCGGGGGAAAAGAAGTGTACTTAAAGGACCCGGATGGTTAAACTCAAAACAGTCCACCTGCGAAGTGTGGATCGATGCTCACTTCTCGTACTCAACGGCCGCCATCTTAGCTACATAGCGGAAGAGGCGGAGCCAGGTTGAGAACAACGTTGTGCATGTGCATTTTCCACATAGCCTGCATTAATTTAGTTATTTTGTACTTTTTTATAGCTTTTATAGGTTTTTATAGATATAAAAACCTATTATGCGCAAAGAGTTCACCGTTCAGAGCGGGATGTTTATTGTGGGGGAGGAGCCCCGGAGGCAGTCGCGTTCGTCACTTCCTGTTAGCGCACCGCGGAGTATTCAATTTGGAACACACTCACATCTGCGTACGCAGCGTACTCAGTGAGTATGGATAGTGTACTGAGGTTGAGTGTACTCAAGGAAGTACGGGTATTAGAACACAGCAGAGGTGTTTTGTGTCGACGGACACTACCGTTCAAAAGTTTGGGCTCACTTAGAAATGTTCTTATTTTTCTAAAGAAAGTTTTACATTAAATGAATCAGAAATACAGTCTAGACATTCTTAATGTGGTAAATGAATATTATCGCTGGAAACAGCTGATTTTTAATGTAATATCTACATAGGTGTACAGAGGCCCATTTCAGACCACCATCACTCTTGTGTTCTACTGGTTCATTGTTTAGCCAAATATGTTAAAAGGCTGATAGATGATTAGAAAACCCTCGTGTGGTTGTGTTAGCACAGCTGAAAACTGTTAAAAGTTAAATAAAAGTGTGAGTTTTCATGGATAACATGAAATTCTCTGGGTTACCCCAAACATTTGAACGGTAGTGTATGCATATCTAGGGTCACCTCGTCCAGCTCATCAAGTGTTCTGCAGTGTCCGTCAGTCCGGCCATGGCTGGGCCGTTTTCTTAATATGGTCGTGGCCTCACGGTGTTTGAGCATTCGAGCTCTGATTGGCCGTAGTAACTCTTTATATTTGGAAAAGGCTTTCAATGGGATCCAGGCCAGACCGATCTGCAAAGAAAAATAAAGTGTGAGCTTGTGAAGGGAAAGTCTTAGACGAATTGTAAGTGACACCTGTTGCTATGCACGGGTCCTCAGACCACTTTGTTAGTGAGATTTTGCTTTCACCCTCAATATGCAAATAACAGCGTAGTACAAATGATGCCCCATTTCTGTCGCTTGGCTTCCAGTTCCCACTACCATAGATGGCAAACTCAAAATGTTTGGACTGTAATGTATTCGTGTCGAACAGCGGGTTGCTATGACTACCGATATTTGCAATTGATCACGTGAGTGAAAAAACGCTTCCTGGATCGTTGCTTCGGACATTTGAATTGTAAAGCGTGTGTCTTCTGAGCGGTCAGGGTGTGAGCTAGGAGAACGCAGCGACTTAAGATCTGCTTTGTTTCTGTGTCGCTGGCCTCAAAAGAAATAGTCAACAAATAAAAATAAATGTCAGAAAAGGCCATCATTAGTTTGCATTTATTTGTATTTGTTGACTCTGCCTTTTGATTCTTTATTTTGCTGTGTCTCTACCTTGGACACCAGTTGTGTTTTTATTGTGCTATTGTTGCTGTCTGCTGCCTTATTGTCGTTCTTACTCTTGGTTGGAGAGGTTTGGTTTTGATGTGGTCATTTGGATTGCTTCTGTATTTATTTTCAAACTTTATTTCCCCCAGCGGGACGATAAAGATTTGAATTTGAGCTAAGTTAGCAAGCGGTAAAGAAGCATATGGTCTCTTTGTAAGCTTGACGAATGTGGGTCAGGAGTGCAAATGGTAAAGTGGATAAAGAACCTTGAAATGATGCTGACAAAAAATAAGACATCTCAGATGTAAAAAGGTTATTGCCGAAGAAACGTAGATTTGAGGTTCTACATTTAAAATTGCATTGCCGATGTAAGACCACCTATCAGCACTAGTTAGTAGTAAATGTACCCATCCTTCAGTTGTATTTTAGACATGCCAAAGACCATTCATTGCTTCTCTAAGAGAAAGGCCTTCGTTGGGTATTGGATGTTTGAATCAAATCGAATCAGGCATACACCTTAAAGGGCCACAAGAGTAGCCCACCTCACAGGGACATTTAATAAGGTGAACTCACCATCCAATTCAGAGTGATTTAGAGCTGGTGAGCTGTCAGGGTTCATTGTCCTGCTAAAGGATAATTTGACATGAAAACAATTAGCAACCGAAAGCTATTACCTGACAGGCTCAGCCGGGGTGGCTAAGTGGTCAATTGGTTCTTTGGAGCAAGTATTAAACTAAAAGGAGAAGCCACAGGCGGCATCAAACACATGTTGTCTTCTAGTGCCAGGGACTCTCTGGCCATAGTTTGTGTGACAAAGAAACAAACACTTTGCAATTTTCTTCCCTCAGATGGTGTTTGAGTTGAGTATTTTAATTGGGCTACTCGTATTGTTGAACTCACTATATTCTAAATCATTCTCTCCTAACTGCGACTCTTCTGCTCTCCAACAGCAACATACATATTCATGACACATGTCAAAAACAACCTGGGCTGAAGAAACAAGCCCAGATTGCAGGTCCCTCCCTGAGTCGGTGTGGGTGAATAGTTTAGTGTTTGAGTTAACGCCAATGTTTTGTTGGGTGTTCCCCCCTCCCCCCCAGGTACGGTGTTGCGGTGCATGACTTTGGGAAGAGCTGGACCAGTGGCCTGGCGTTCCTGGCCATCATCAAGTCCATCGACTCCAGTCTGGTGGACATGAGACGGGCCCTGCTGAGGACCCCCCGCGAGAACCTGGAGGAGGCCTTCAGGACGGCCCACTACACCCTGGGCATCCCCCGCCTGCTGGAGCCAGAGGGTAGGGTCGCACGCTATCATGTTAGCTTGGTAGCTAAGAACTGCATTGAAGGGATTGGAACCATTCGTCTACCCTTAATTGAGAATATGTATAATTTTCTAATGTATGAATATTTATTTATTTATCTCCATTGACCATTACTCTGTGATACTCTGTTATTTTCTAACTGGTTTCCAAAAGTTGTATTTTGAATTTTTTTGAAAAAGTGATTCTAGCGTCATATGCAATTTATATGAATTCTAATCATGATTTAGATCAAATTGATATAGAATGAAATGTAAGGGCACGCATATGAGAATAATATTCACGTACAAATCCACAATATAAGCAAGGACCCAAACATGTGGTTTTCTCTCGTCTCTCCAGATGTAACGATCAGTCGTCCAGAGGAGCAGTGCATCATGACCTACGTGTCCCAGTTTCTGGAACACTTTCCCGGCATGGAGGAGGTGAGGAATACAGAGTGCATCCTAGCTCCTCCTCTACTTAAAGCGAGTCATTCCTCCACACTGGAATCCTTTTAATTATAACTTTATACTTTAATACAGGCTCAAGGCCCAGAAGTCAAACATTACATTACATACACCAATACATTACATATATAAAAATGCTAAGAAAGGAACTCATGCCAGTGTTCCCAGATCTTAGATGTGTACTTGACAGAGCTACGACCTGGATCTGTCATCAGAGCAATGATCTAATTTGTAGAGCAGTCCAGCCTGCTCATCAACTTAAAGGTGAGGTTCCTCAACAGAGCCCTGAAGGTGGTTAGACCCAGTTTGCAGAACATCTCACTGGCTCTAGTACTCCTTGGTTTCTTCAGTAGAATCCTAAGACAGTCATTGTACGCTACTTTCAACTTGCGCAAGCTCTCCTTCTTATACTTCACCCAGAGTGGAGCTGTAATGTTTGACATCTATCTATGTTAAAGTGCTAGTACATATTTAAAAATAGTGTATCAGTATTTTTAAATATGTACTAGCACTTTAACATAGATAGATAGATGGATATACACTGTATCCACCTATCTGTCTATACACACTGCATTCAATGTGTTTTAGAATTGTATTCTGGTAGCCTAAACTGTACCAGCATTTCTAAACATTGACAAGCACTTTAATAGCACTTTACTGTGCACTGCAATTGAATGTGTACCAGCACTGTACTTTTTGACTGGGGGGTAGGGCAAATGTCACAGCTCAGACCTTATTGCACTCTGGTCCCTATCTGTCTACCAGTTATGTACTTTGATTTTATGTTGGATGTTCTACTGTCTTTACTCCTTCATTGGTGTCTCTGTATGTTCCATGTTTGTCTATGCAGCAGTACCCTGTCTCTAAACCAAATTTCTCCCAAGGGAGACTAATAAATTGATTTCACTTGTATAGAGCGGGGAGCAGCAGGCTCTAAACAGATTTAACTTGACATCAACAGAACAGTGGTGGAATTTTCTAACCAGCATGTTAGCTTTTAACATTGTTAATCTTCTCATGGATTTATATTTTCTCTTCCTATTTATATTTTCCCTCCTGACTATCCTCTTCTTCACCGATCCTCTTCCCTCCGGGCCCTCCGCCAGCCGGAGCAGCCCAGCCTGGTGATCGAGCGGAGCGTTTCCATGGGCCGCCTCAACGCGCGCGACCTGGACGCCGACTACCAGATAAAGAACAGCCTGGACCGCAGCC
>OMLJ01122902.1:0-12003 GCA_900302595.1 Gadiculus argenteus | reverse complement strand
GAAATCAGCGACCTTGAGAACTTTGATTCTGAACTCCAGACTTTGGAGCACAGACTAAACACCGTGTTTATCCCGTCTTAAGCCGCGTACCGACCAGGCGTACTTTTCCCGCTAGGAGGTTTTGTGGGTGCGGTTTGGAGAGAGGATCCACCCAGGATCCGCCCCTCAGGGACTCTTACAGGGGCTCTTACAGGGGCTCAGAAAGTCCTCCAGCAGAGGTGGTACTTTTCTGAGCCGCTCGTAGCTCGTCGACGCTCCGTCGGTAAGCCTCTCGGACTTCCCTGTGGTGCGTACGCCACGACAAGGAGGAGCTAACGCGTGGGCGGAGCCAAAAAAATGTAAAAAGTCCTGGTGGGTACGCGGCTATTGTCAAGTTTTTCTGCGTCTGTGTGTGTCTTTTGTGCGGGTTTTTTTTTCTCTTGGTCGCGCTGCGGGTGGGGCTCCCTCGCGTGTGCGCTCTGATGTTCGCTGTCAATCTTTCACGAGGCTTTGATGTCCGCCCCTTAGTGCCATTGAAATATGTTATCCGTGCGCTTTTTCCTCTCTCATCCGCTGATCGGGTATTCCGTGTGAAGCGCGTCCGTTGTCTTGTTGATGGAGACGGAGCCGCGGAGCGCGGAGGTGTTTTATTAAAACGGGCAGATCATGATCCGCGCTCCGAGGGGAGGGGGTGATGGGCAGCTTCCACCTGCTACTGGGATCTCTGGGCCGCGCCGGCGTCCACCAGAAGAGACAGAGGCAGCTCACCAGAGACTAATCAAACTACAACAACAGCTGGCCGGCTGGCTGATCGCCCCCCTTTCCCCGACTAGCTTTCCCCCACTCGCTCTCTCTCTCTCGGTCACTCTCTCTCACTCTCTCTCTTTCTCTCTCTCTTTCTCAGAAACCCACATACAACACACACACACACACACACACACACACACACACACAGGCTCGCAGATGTGCACGCATTAACACACGTGATTCACATACGCACGCCGATACGCACACACACTCATGCGTGCGTTGAACAGCGGACAGCCTCTCTGTCCCCTGCTCGACTCCCCGCTTGCAAATATTTACCGCGCTACACTGATTCATCCCGGGTTAATTAGCCAAAGTTAAATAATCATCATAGGCATGATTCTAAAACACAAACGAGCATGTGGGAACACACACACACACACACACACACACACACACACACACACACACTCACACAACCTGATAGTAGCCCACCTCTCGATACAATCTCCAAACGCTCCCCTGGACCGAGCCACGGGCCCCACAGTGTACAGAGGTTTATTATAGACACTGAAGACTTAATTAGACGTGGATAATGCGCAGTGTCCAGGGACGGCTGTGTGTTGTATAAACCCGGCCGACGTATAGAAGGTGCTCTGCGTTAGCACACCTTGACGCGCTGCCTGTTCCCGAGGAGGAGGTCGACGCGGTGGTTAAAGATGGCTCATTATGGGAGAAATATGTTCCATTGCTTGTGAGGACGAGGACGCATTCAATTATACACACCTATTCACACGCAGGCACGCGCACACATAAAAAAAAAGTGCAGGAACACACACACACACGCACACACACACATTATGATTAATTGGCTCGCTGTGTACTAAGGAGACGGAAAGCGTGCGAGAAGCTGCAGGTAATGAGCACCATCATTACACAATCCAACACACCTTTGGCTCGGGTAGTGACGACACAGAGCGCGACAGCTGCTGCAGCCGCAGCACGGGGAGAAGAAGGACGCGCGCAGAAGAAACCTCAGAAGATGGTGGAGAACGCAGATCCACTGCGGTCGAACCAGCGGAGGAGGCGACGCGGCCCCCAGAGTTAAAGATTCAGCAGTTAGACAGAAAACACACGCTGTCGTAAGCCTGGTTTATATTTCTCCGACTCCGTCACTACGCAGACCCCTCCAGCCCTCATACTTCTGCGTCGGGACGTCAGAGACGCGACGCAATTCATCACCAGGGTTGCCAGGTTGGGCCATATTTCCCGCCCAATCTGGCAACCCTAGCTGCAGGGCGCTACAGTTCGCCGCCCGATGGATCTTATATGTTGACTACTAACCATGTAAACAGTGTTGGAAATTAACTTCCAAAGCTTTTCAAATCGTATTTGGTGTTAGTCCTTAATGTGCTTAATGTAGAAAGTAAATAAGCAAACCGGGGAAAGTGATTGCGGAAATGGTTTTGTTAGAGGACCAATCACAGCCCTCCGTCTCCGTCTCCCCTCGACGGAGTGACGGACACTTAAAAAACATTTCACGCAGACGGAGGCAACGCAGAGGGTCTCCGTCCGTAACCGACGTACAGCACTTTACGGAGAAGTATAAACCAGGCTTTAGAGAAGGAGGGAGCGACGAGCCGCCGATGAGGAAGATTAGCAGAAGAACAAAACACGTCCACTCGATAGAAGAGGCCACTTACACAAAAGACGGAGGGAGGGGAAGGTGTTAAACCCCAGGAAGAGTTGCTGCCTCTGCTGACTGGGGGGACAAATATACGACTCGCCCAGGACATAAAACGTGGGTGAAATAATACTGCCCTTAACAAAACAGGAACAAAAAAGGAAGAAAAAAAATCAATACATCTATAAAGGTTCCAGGGCAACAGAAGCAACTCTCGCATTTGTCACACGCATTATTGACCTGTCGGGAGAGGGCGCGACCCCGGGTGACTTTGGTCGGCGCGCGGCCATCTTGTCCCGCTTCGGGAAAATTGCCAACCTCACATATTGTTGTTCAATTGAAAAAAAAAGGTTACGTCTCTACTCTGTAAGACTTTATACCTCAACACACACTGCGTCGCCGTCTGTCGGTGACCTTGCGAGCGCCTTCACCGTTCACCGCGTTTTGTAAAGAAGCAATTTCTTTTTTCTAAATAATGGCTGTGTACAAGTTATATACTTGAACCACCAAAACCAATGCCTGCTCTTTATAACACATTATATTGATTCAAACTTAAGAGCCACTGGATCAGTACTCGTGAATGTTATATAAGAGTGTCCGTGTCAATGCCAGAGATGTTTTCTGGCGCTACGGCGGGTCTGAACTAGCCAGTGATGCTGTGTGGAATGAGCCTCTTTCACGGTATTTTGTCCCTGTTTCAGATTGCTGTATTGGAGAAACGAGCTGTATTCAAAACTATAGAGAGTTTTACATCTGCCAATAATTCAATTGAGAGAAAAGGGTTATGTAATACATATAAAAACAAAAATCCAAAGAACCTTGAGGGACTTTTACATTATTCTCCTGAACCTGATGTGTGGTTGGTTTGCACGATCTTGTCGTGTTCGTGTCCGGTTTTCACAGAGCCATTCCCAGTGGGTTAAAGGTCGTATCAGGGATTCTAGTCCGAAACATAAACAATCCCGTTCGTCTGATCTGTCCTCCTGATCCGCTAGCTGTCCGCCCCGTAAGCAGGACGTCAAAAAAACACGTCTCTGTAGGTCAGCCTGTGCTCCGAGATCACACACAATAACAAACGGTACTACCAACCACTCAGAACCACAATAAATAGTATTCAACCAATCACAGACAAGGGGGCGGGTGTTGTGGGGTTTTGCGCTGCGTTCAGGATCGTTTTTACTGGATGAAACAGTGGGGCGGGCAGCTAGCGGATCATGAGGAAAGATCAGATGAATGAGGTCATTTATGTTTTTCGGCCTAAAATCGCTGATAGAACTTTTAAGACTTCACACAGAACCCAACGGCTCTGGGTTTCTCGTACACTGTCGCCCGTTCCTCTCGCAGTCCCTCTCCACAAAGCCTTGTACCCCCAGTGTGGCCAAGTTGTGCCTTTTATATTTAGAGATGGAATAAGAGAGTGTGTTGTTCTAATCTACTTAATTATCTGGCCAGAAGACAACCCGGGGCGCGGCTCAGCACCATCTTCACCACTTCTAGTTGGTACACAAATACACCGGGTAGGCCCCTGCTCATTTGCAAAGAAAAGCTAAGTGCTGCAGGGTATTTTTAGGAGCTAAGCCTTAAAGGCATTGGAGACTGGAGGCTGGCTATAGACCGGAACACATGGGCGTCTATATATAGACAAATGTCAAAGCCTTCAGGGTCTCTCCGGCACCGTGCAGGACAAGTGAATAACCTTACATCCAGTTATTCAATGAATTGGCTGCCGTCACTTCGAATATGACTAAATGTAAGTACTTCACGTCAAACCTGTGACACCAGGCATCCTCCTCAATGTCTATTTATTCACCTTTCACATCGATGTCACTTATTCGATAGTTGAGACATTTAATTTGATTTGGATGGATACCCACACTGGATCGCCGCAGTCCGATACAGCCTGACAACGCTTTCCCTAATACGCATTGACTACGACACCCGCGCAACCAGAGGGAACCTGGCAGAATACTTTAAACAAAACAGGGCAAATTCAAATGACCCATTCAGAGTCCCACGGGGCAGAGCGGCTACGCAAATCTCCAAGGTTGCTTGGTTTGTGAAGGTCATGACGGCAGAAGGTTTGTGTTTCGTTTGAGGGACCAAACATCTGAATTTTACACAACCCTCCTTGAGGGAAGCTCAAGGAATCATCGAAATGTGTTGCTAAATCTAAGAACATAGATATTTTTTAAAGTAAAGAATATTGGATTATCTCTTCTTGCTGATTTCTTCAGACGGCTGATGACCACATTTCTCCAGTGACCACCCAAAGATCTTAAATTAAATCACTGAATCATTACATCCTCATACTCCCTAAACGTATGTATTGTAATTACTGGTGGATAATTTTTTTTATGTTAAAGAAAAAACACAGAAATATATAACTAATTTAAGAGGACATAGTCCCTTAATGGAACAATAATTTTCAATGTTGCCACAAGACATGAATTAACCATTGTGACAGTACGTTCTTCCGGAAAACATTATTGCTTTCATGTTTCTACATTCAGAGTTCTTCCTCCATACATAAATCATCTAGAGGCCCAGATTGAACCAATAAACCACGGACTAAGGACCAGAAACAACCAGGAATTTAAACAAAAAGCTTTAGTGACTGTAAATTAATTGACTGTATTAATAGTAGCCTACATTACATTCCATCGAGTTAATATTTCAATAAACTGAAGCAGAATAAATAATGAAGCACATTGCCCCACAGATCTGTCCAGACACAACACTGTACTTGGACTGCGACACGTTTCCAGGCAGAATATGGGAAATACACAAAATATGTCAGCTTGACGTTGGGTTAACCTGTGACCTGTTCATTCATGTTTGATTGTGATATGCTATTATACATTTTCTTTGCCGACATGAATAATCAAATATATGACCAGCTTATCAGCATTACTTGAATCAATGTGATGGAAAATCACTTTTGATGCAGAACAAATAAAGAAAATACAGTGTATATCACATAACAATTAATCGGCCGAGGGAACATGGGTCTGCCAAACGGTAAACAGTAAACTTCTCGTACTCAAAGGCCGCCATCTTAGCTACGTAGCAGAAGAGGCGGAGCCAGGTTGAGAACAACGTCAGTGCATTTTCCACATAGCCTGCATTAATTCATTTTGTACTTTTTATAGCTTTTATAGGTTTTTATAGATATAAAAACCTATTATGCGCAAAGAGTTCACCGTTCAGAGCGGGATGTTTATTGTGGGGGGAGGAGCCGCGGTGGCGGTCGCGTTCATCACTTCCGGTTAGCGCACCGCGGAGTATTAGATTTGGAACACACTCACATCTGACAACTCAGCGTACTCAGTGAGTACGGATAGTGTACTAAGGTTGAGTGTACTCAATGAAGTACGGGTATTGGAACACAGCACAGGAGAGGTAGAACCTCCTCCACTGTGAACCGGGTGCGACGGTTCCCTGTGTATTGTGTATTGTATTGGTTATTGTATTGGTTAATGTATTGGTTGTATTGGTTATTGTTGCACTCTTAGGTTATGTGGTTATTGGTTATGGTTTGTTGTTGTGTTTGGTCCCACATGTCTTCTTGTTTTCTAGTTGTTTCTGGGACTGGGGAGCAGTCACACGGTTGATTGGCCAGTGAGAGCAATTGGCGTG
This sequence comes from Gadiculus argenteus, assembly GCA_900302595.1. Lineage (NCBI taxonomy): Eukaryota > Metazoa > Chordata > Actinopteri > Gadiformes > Gadidae > Gadiculus > Gadiculus argenteus. Next base: position 5,957 of record OMLJ01122902.1, on the reverse strand, counting down.
ATTGGCGTGCACCTGGGCCCGGGTTCCAGCGCCCTATAGGAGCATGCTCCCCCAGTCCCTCCCCCCTTCTTTTGATTCCCTATTCAGCTCTCCAACCATGCACCTCAACAGTTCTGTTGAAACAACACCCACCCACCTAGAATCCACTCATGCATACACACTTTACACTACTGATTTACTGACTTCCACATCCCATACCTTGTATCATGAGTTGGACACTTAATTTGGGTTATTAATAAATACTTTCTTTGTATGGAAACTGTGTCTCCCATGTTTTTTGTTGTGTAGCCTGGCGCCCCTAGGCCAGGGACATAACACCGGCTCATTGAATCCAAGAGGACATTTAAGATATTAAGACTTAAGAGGACATTTAACATATTAATGGGCTTTTTTCTGCAAAAAGAGGATCCACAGCATCGGCCGGAAGACTTTTGTTTGGACGTAGAACCAATCATCTTATTTAGTCGAACATTTCAACAAATCTTTAGTTGTTTTTACTTAGATGCCGCAAATATTGTGGCAATAACTCAAATGGAAAATAACTGAAGGAAATGTAGTTGGGCGGTACGACAGCAGAAATAAGCCCAGCCGTGACCTTCTCCTGAGAGTGCCAGGCGACGACACAAAGGAAGAGCCTGAGAAAAAACCCTCCACTATAACGTCCCCCTGGGTCGGTCCGTATGGATTCAGAAATAGTGACCAGCCAGCAATACAATATTCCACTATAACCTTTTCAATTCCTCTGGCTGATAGTGCACTGTTTTATTTCAATTTTAATTTTGTTTTGTTTCATTCAAATTCAGGCCTTTATTGTAAATAATACAGCAAACAGATTTGATTTTACTAAGAAAAACAACATGTCAAAGGCAACTCCTGCATGTCAATTCAGACCATTTCAGAATTAATGAATAATTTACACACAAGTAATTTATTGTGTGTAAATGGATCATGACATATGTTTGAGTTGTGCTATAAATAAGTGTTTTGTGTGAACGTGATGAAAGGGTGCTGTTGATGTTTGTACTTTATGTGCCTGTGTGTCTATACCACATATTGTGCCCTAGGATAATTGATAATTATCCATCCGTGTTGGTGAACTCACTTAATTCAAACATTACTCGTTTGTATATTCCAGCTTTTCTTTTGAATGGGAAATTAGCCCCAATAAAAGCATAATTTAACACTCTTTGAATGTGTGCCAATTGAAAATGAATTTAGATTATCCATGCTGGTTAAGAAACAAGAATGGCTGGGGGAAAGTACATTGTGCTTAACTATGGCACATGACTCATGTTTACAAATTATTTTTACAAAAATCTTTTGCTCATAATAGCTCAATTGTCAAAATGTGTACCAATTGTAAGTATTTGTTCAGTCAATACAGCATTGTATTCATAATTGTTAAATGCCCGACCACTCACTTGTTCCAGACCAGATGGCTCAGAGAATCATGCCTCGATTGGCAGATTTGAAAATGTTCCAAAGATTCGTCCTCAGCCAGTACTTATCACCGCTCCGACTCGAACGGATGAAAGAGTCTCTGCTCAAGGCCTCGTCACAGCGAGACCTTTTGTGTCCCAGACAGACGCACAAAAAAAATAAATGCCTGAATTATCGCCCGATATTTGTACAGAGGCGGACACAGACCTCGTTCAACTTTTGAAAACAACAACATCAAATCATCGACTATAACGGAAGAGGATTTTCTTTCTTTCTTTGTATAAGACCAGAGTGTCTGTCTCTGTCGGCTTTACTTTCTCTGCAGCGTGCGGTTAGGCGTCTCTAAGGGCCGGTGAATGAGCTGCTTATTAGATAAATGAGGCAACAGATTGAACGTGGTGATGTGTTTGGTTTACAGGTCATTCCCAAAGCACCTCTCTCTCGCTCTCTCTCTCTCGCTCTCTCTCTCTCGCACTCTCTCTCTCTCTCGCTCTCTCTCTCTCGTTCTCTCTCTCTCGCGCGCTCTCTCTCTCTCTCTCGTTCTCTCTCTCTCGCGCTCTCTCTGGCTCTCTCGCCCTCTCCCTCTCTCTACACCATCACTGCCATTGAGGAGCCGGGCAGTTAAGCCATTTGTTGCCAGCCCCAGACGGTGATGGTTCCCCAGAGAGATGATGTGCTCTTGCTTACTGCTCACCATGCCCGGAGACCGGTGGTAGTTGGAAATGATTATTTTTCTGCTCCCTTTGTCGCTTTATTTTCCACTTCCCAGGACGGCTCCGCAGTCAGGGGGATAGCCATTACATCTCATTTGAGTTGCAGTTGTAGTAACAGGATTCCTTCCAATAAAGGGCCCCCTATGTTACTATCGGGTATGAATTGGATTCTTCATTACAAGCTGTTATAAAATCGACCTATTTGTGACATCACAAATGGGAGCTTCCACCCGTAGGTGGGATTGATAGATCAATCCGGGTGCATGTGACGCCACAGTGCGGTGGATGTAATGGATAATTAGACTCCCCGTTCTTCAGTGAAACTTGGAGGACACATTAGGACTTTAAATACCTTTACCCAGCTGACGAGGGTAGTTGGTTTATTTTGATATTCCTCTTCCAGCTATGGAGTGTTAAATCTTTGTACATGGGTTTTTAATATCCTGCCGTCTATATCGCCTTGCTCTTATCAAGGGTTGAGAGAGACTCAGCGAAAAATCTTTTCTAAGGAAATTCCAGATAACGAAATAATGTCTAGGAATGATTGCTGCTCTCCTTTATAATGGGCAAATAACAAGATGTATCGTGACAAAATTAAAAATATCCCTTTCCCACCATACTAGAGTCTGCATTTATCAAAGATCAAGAGATAGCTGGAGAGCGAAGCCTTTGCGCTTAGCTGACACTTTAGCCTATATTGATCTAAGCTGGCAATGCTAACCGCGCTCTATTCATCCTAGCTGGCCAGGGTCCGGGCTGTGCACAGAGCTGTCAATCAGCCATTCAGAGCCTCAGTTGGCCCCGCCCCCGACATAAAGCTAACAAGATCATTTGTCTCCTAAGTCCATTTTGTGTAGAATTAGCAAGGGATTTTCACCGGGGAGCAGTCTTTCATTTAGCTTTTTAAAGACAAGGAATTAAACGTAAAGTTTAATTAAGCTCCATCAATGGGGCTTTCTCCCCTGGCAAGGAGCAGCAATATAAATCTACTTAAGCTCTACCAATTGCCTCTCATTTTTTTTTTTTGAAGGATTCTCTCTTGCATTATTTAATGTAAGCCACATCGACGGTTGTAAAGGATTGGTAAAGGTTAGTAGTTGTTGACATTGTCTATGTCCAGATGTAAATAAGCCATGAACATTACCCAACCCACCCTCTCTCGTGGTGTAAAGGATTCCCAAAATTGAGCGCCAATTCCAACATTTCTTATATTCCAAACAGGGTACAGCAGCTCCCCCTATCTTTGCGTTGTCCATCCTGGGTGAACGCATACAAACTGCCATGGCTAGGTGGCTTTCTCCAGTAGTGCCCATGAGCAAACACATCCACAAGTTTGAGTCTGTGTTAACTCACCACTGGACATGCTTGTGTACTTTAGAGGCATTAACATTTACATTCAGGGCGTTTATCAGACGCTTTTATCCAAAGCGACTTACAATAAGTACATTTGTCATAAGAAGTGTCACAATACATCGCTATCGGTACAGTGAAGATGTTCATAGAACCAAGTGAAGTACTGACAATCATCAACCAACCTATTCCCCGTCTACAGCAGTGATACTAACTACTGTAGAGGATACACAATCTATTCCGGATCTACAGCAGTGATACTAACTCAGTGTTTCCCCTAGGTTTTTTTGTTGGTGGGGTGGTATCGGGGGGGGTGCGCTCGGCGGCTCGTCCGGCTCAAAATGTTTTACATTGAAAATGTACATTCAGTGACTCCTCAAACCTCAAGGTAATGAATAGAACAATTTAATTTAATTAAGACACAACAGAACAACATTAACAAAACAGAAACACTCAAACACTTCATTGAAGGGCTGGGCTGTGCAGGGCTGGGCTGGGCTGTGCGGGGCTGAGCTGGACAGGACAGGTTAGGTAGAGGCTGGGAAGGGAAGGGCCTGCTTGGGCTGGACTGGGCTACGCTTAATGGCACATTGTGCAGCTGTTGTCAGAGCACTTGATTTTCCTTGGCTTTCTGAAAAAGATTTTGAGAGCCTCCTCGTAGGGGAACTCTTGCACTGATGGGCCACTGATTGAAATCTTCATGCACGCCTCAAGATGCTCCCCCTGTAGTCTGTTGCGGAGGTCTGTCTTCACCTGCAAGTAGCAGATGAAAAATACATTACAAATGTATTTTGGCAAACAATCAATGTAAGTGCACACTGTCCTAAATAAACTAAACTTAATTTTACATAATGAGTTGTTTGTTTTTAAATTTAGTAGTAGTCAGAAAGTAAAGGATTCTTACCCTGTTCATGGTGGAGAAATCCCTCTCGCAGTTCACACTGCTGAGGGGTACAGTCAGTGCTATTGCAGCTAGCTTGCACAGGTTGGGGTACAACACTCCAAACTCCTCGTATTTTGAGGTGAGGTCATTCATGATGCCCAGCTGTGTCTTATCCTGAAATCATAAGGCAAGGCATAAGATTACAACATGTGGTTTCATGTTTGTGGACCCAAGCTGAAAGAACAAGCCTAATAAAAAAAGAACTTGATGGGATACCTTGAGTGCACCAGAGACCACATGTTCTCTGAAGGACATCCACTCCTCCACTGCAATGCTGGCATCCACCGAGGGGAAGTGTTCTGCCAGGGTCCTGAGGTGACCATGTGCAGCCTCATGGTCAGGTGATGTTGCTGCCTGTGGCCCGAGAGCACTGAATGATCCAAAGACCTCCAGGTTAGGGAACCGCTCCTCCAACCCACGAATGAGCCCATTCAGGTAGGGGTCCATCACCTGATAAAGCAGGAAGGAATCAAAAAATGTAAACAGAAAAACATCACCAGCGCTTTTAATATATGGCCTGCATACTCATACCTACAACAGAATCACAGCCGTGCAGTATAACATAATTTTCTCATGTGTGTGATATAGATTATTCTTACCTCTGAGCGGAACCTCCTCCAGAAGTGCTCCCTGTCCCCACCCTCTGGTTGGCCCCTTCTGCCCCTCTCCTGTTCCACAGAGATCGAGAACTGACCCAAGCCAGCTGGGTCGTCCAGGCTTTGGTTGAGCCTGGACAAATGTGACCCTGGTGCTTGCTGATCACCAGCATCTCTGATGTGGCCGATGATGGCCAGTGTGACTGGAACCTGAAACATTTCAAATCATATTTTAAAATCAGAACGTGTTACAATTCAATACATTAAAAATATATTTGCTATGTAAAATAGCACAGAATTTACCTGCTCCTTGATCGCCAGGAAGTTCAAATCTTCCTTCTGAAAGATTTTTGACAGGCGTGATAGGTGTGGCAGAACATCTGCCTGCAGATGAAGTGCAGCAATAAACCGGTACGTGGCGAGAAAGGAGTAGAGGCCTTTGGCCGCAGCACATTTCCTCACTTCCACTTCCTCTGCCAGTACATTCAGAACTGCACTTATGTTCTTCTGCAGGTTCTGAATGGCTAGGTGCTGTGAGAGCCATCTGGTGTCCTTCACCTCCTTGACAATGAAATAGAGAACAGTTTAACTGATTAAGTTAACTGATACAGTGGATAATATGCAAACAGACTAGATAGGAGTCATTCACATTTCTCACCTTGACTTTCAAGTCAGTGATGCCAAGCACGGCTGCAGCAGCTGACAAAGCCGCAGAGCGGTTTGCAAATGCAGCTGCTGCAGGTGCTCCTTGAAGGTCTTCATGTATGGGACCTTGTCAGCAGCGTCTTTGCACGCCAGTGCCAGCCGATGGGCAGCACAATGGGTGCAGAGCAGCCCTGGCCAGATCTCAGACAGCTGCTTGGCCACTCCGTTTATTCGGCCTATAAGGAGTAAAACAATTATTATGATGGCAGG
>OMLJ01122901.1:0-16288 GCA_900302595.1 Gadiculus argenteus | reverse complement strand
CTTACCTAATATTTTATATTAACCCGCAGGCAGAAACAAGAGTTTTCTGTAGCGCTTTGCAGCAGGCGAACAGAATGTTGCAGCAGGGGAACAAATGTAATAATTCTTTTTTTTAATTCTGATTATTAACTTATCTACATCGAGACAGAATTGATTATTTTCCCCACCCCTAGGTGTGTGTGTCAAGGGAGTGTGTGTTTGTGTGTGTGTGTGTGTCCTGTGTGTGTGTGTGTGTGTGTGTGTCCTGTGCATGCGTGCGGGCGTGAGTGTGTATGTGTATGAGTGTGAGTGTGAGTGTGTATGCACGTGCGTGTGTGTGTGTATGTGCGTATGCAAGTATGCGCACCAGCCTGCGGACGTCCTTCTCACAGTCCCACTTGATCTTGGAGATCTGCTCCTGGTGCTGCTGGTGCTCCACACGCAGGTCACCCGCCTTCATCTTGTCCGACTGGATCATGTTGCTCAGAGCCTCGTCCGTCTGCTTCTTAGTGGACTTGAGCTCCACGATCTCCTGCAGCAGCTTCACCCGCTCCTGGTCGAAGAAGCGCCGGGCGTCCTCCTTGGCTTCCAGTGTCAGGGCCGTGCGAACCTGGAGAGAGGGGGGGGTGCAGACAGCAGGTGCCAGGTAACAGGTTTGTGGGGCATGGTGGGGCATTTTTGGACATGACTAGACTTGACTAAACTCCTGAAGGCCCTGCCCTACGAACAGCCATAAGGAGCCCATAGTTTAATCCAAGATCCTAAGTAAAGTAAAAAGTGCATAAATATCACAGGACCAGGTTAAAAATAATTTTGATTTTGATGGGAGATCAGCATAGCAATGTAAAATATTATATATTATATATGTATATATATGTATCAAAGTAAAATGTGTTTCTTCTTTCTCTTTTATTATGTTATCGAATGCATTCTCAGAAATAGCTAAATTAAGTTTGACTGTGATCGCTTTAACTTAGATTAGACTTAATTAGAAATGGGTTATAAAAGTCTTACAATATTTATAATATTGACATTTCACTCAACCCAGAAAACTAAAAGCATTTGGAAATATGTGTATCTCCTTTTGGATCATGATAAAATGGCACCGCAGACGGCAGCCTCTGGTCTGTGCTCTCTCTTTGTGTTTGTTCATTTGTTTAGTCTTCACTCAGCACTGAGAAGAACTTTTAAACCTCCAACTACCCATTGGGCAGACGTTTTTCATTGAAGCAGAACGTTTTATGTTTAGTTTTCCTGGTGCATCACTGAAACCTGGCTTGGGGAACACATCCAGCCCACTCCATCTACCGGGCTTCCAGCTCCTCAGAGCAGACCGGGACACGGAAGCAAGTGGAATGAAACCAGGGAGGCGGTCTTTGCTTCAACAAAGGTTGGTGTACAGAGGTCCGTGTTCGGGGAATAGTGCAGACCTCATTTGGAAACCCTTTTCATCAACTGTAAGCTGTTTTTTTTCTTTTCTTTGTAAGCCAACTACAGTAGTCCTGCAGAACGGAAAACCTTTGACTGACTAACAACCTGTGTAACATTTTTTATGAATACAAATGATAATTTCATTGTATGAATATGCAAGTATGTTTTTCTAGCCATTCCTGGTTACACAATATATATTTTGTTTCTATAGTCTGATGTTTAACAGGTCAAAATGGAACATAAACCATGACTTCCAACACGAGCCTCACCTTCTCCCCGCTGCCGTCGCGCATGGCGTTGAGGGCTGCCTTGAGCCGCTGGCTCTCCTGGTCCTTGATCTTGGCGTGGCGCGCCAGCTCCTGCTCATGCTGCCGCGTGAGGGCCTCCCGCAGCGCCTGGACGTCCTTCTGCTTCTCCTCGTGCCACTTGGCCCGCTGCTCCGTCAGCGTGGCTGTGTGGCGGTGCTGCTCCTGCTCCCGCACCCGCTTTACCTCCTGCACCTTGTCCCGCTCCAGCTTGGTCACCTGGGGGGCGGGGGGGGGAGGAAGAGAAAGACACCCAGAGCAGGAAGAGAGGAGAAAAAAGGAGAAAAGAGAGCACAGTGGGGTAGTTTAAGGGACATGGATAGGAGATAAATTATTGTGATATTATAATCGGCCAACCAAGTCTGCAGGAGTTGAGGAATAGGCGAAGAGAGAAAAGGATAGTAGGACTAGTAATGACTAGTAATGGTTAGGAATGTGATGTTAAGGTAAAACTCTAAAGTAAAACTCTAAATATTTCTTTAAAAAATGTAGTAGATCAGTAGTAGAACAGTAGACACAAACTTATCTTAACTTAAAAATGGGAGAGTGCTGCAGTGGGTCACGAAACCAAAAAAAATTTCAGGTGCTCTTCAAGGGAAGTGGGCAGATAGGATTGTAGAGAAAGAAGGTAGATCCCGAGGCACTCATAAATAGTCAGCAATAGTTATCCATGAAAGTTTGCACCAGATTTTTTTATTCATATACACGGCTCTTCTCAATGCTGTGGAACGTTCCGTTCACTTGCATGAGCCTTCCCGACTTCTGGTGGTGAAGTATTTTTCAATAATGACCGCTATGCATATAATTATGCATATAATGACTGATGTCAAGGAAAGTCACATCTTTCGTATGACTCCGGAAGTAGTCCGGTAACTTATCAACCCCAGCGCACTCAACATCTTTGGCAGACTATTTCTCTGCTGATCAACACTACGAATGCTGGTAACAAATAAATTGTAAAAAGACAAGTAACAAGTAACCGTGTAATAAGCAGGATAATGTATAGAACGTCGCCGGTCATTATCGGGAAATAATATTATTTCCCGATCTATACATTATCCCTTACATAATTAATTGTTTTGTTAGGATCCTACCTTGCATTTTTCCTGGTGGAGCTCTATCTGAATGTCAGTAAGCTTGGATCTGAGGTCCTCGTTGGCTGCCTGTAAGGCAGAGATAAGCGCTTCAGGCTTCTCGCCCTTTGCACGCGTTTTCTTAGCCATTTCCTGGAAGGCTAGTGAAGTACTGCCGCCGCTTTCATTGAGACTTCACAGAATCGTTCCGAGGCGCTTGAGAGAATTCCAGTTTCTCCTCTTCCTCATTATCTTAGTAGACACCCTGGCTGGGAGAGGACAGTAGAGAGAAAGAGGTGTGGGAGAGAGACAGATAAATATATAGAAGCCAATTAGATCAATGATACAGCCCGACTGGAGTTCAACAGATTAGGTGCGTTTCTGTGTCGTGAAGGTTCATCAACCAAAACAATCTTGAATTTTGTTTGTTGCTTGAAATTTGTCATGAATTTCAACCAACATTTCAGCACTTTAACCTATTGGTCAATGAAAATCATGATGTTATCTCCAGATTTGCAAATCATACTTATGTTTGTGCAATTAGTGCACTCTACCTGGTAGCCAAAATATCACACTGTCTTGTAAGGAAGTCAGTGGATTTGAGATCCACTCTAGTCCCCAGTCTGCCTGTTTTGGCAGAGCTTTGATTAAAGCAGGTTGCACACAAAGCCACGAAGCGTAGAGTAGTAGAATGGGACAACACACTTCGGATGATTTGATTTTAGGTCTTGTTTCATGTTTAAAATAATAATAATAATAAATCCAGGTAGCAACTATTACGATTATATGAATGCAAAATGCAAAGCTTGCCAGGGAAGGAAACACCAGGTCAAACAGAATGTATCTCTAAAAGCTGAGTAGTGTACCATGTTTGATAACCTTCTGTTTGATAGCCCTGCAGCCCACATTATCATGCTTGCATCCAGCCCTTAGAAGTCAAAACCTCCGTTGACGATGAAACTAGGGCATCGACAACATGATCGGCATCTTCAGTTACCAACTGTGGTGGGATGGACTAGAGAGGGGATGGGAAGGGAGACACAGTACTGGGAGAAAGGGACGGGAAAACTACAACAAGCTAGCCAGAAAAAGAAAACTGTCCAAAGTTACTAATCAACACAAGCACACACACAGCCGGTGTGCAAGTGGAGCATTGCTAAAACTAACATTTCACTAAACATATTAAAACACATTAAAACTGAGAAAACACAAGAGAGGAGCGGCAGCCAAAGTGTGCAAGGGTTCCCCCACTTAAAATTACAAATGGCTAAGAAAATATGCTCCAGGAGAAAAAGTTATTGTATTTCACATCCAGCATAAAAGTGGCAAAGGACCATTAGTGGTCACACAAGGATTCTGAATGGCACGAGGCTGCGCAATCCAAAAAAAACTCATCGCCTAAACCCCCTAAGAACGTTGAATGAGGTGCACCCGTCAAGCTGGTGACGTCCGTAATCTAGGAGTGTGAGCTCCTAAAAAACCTAAGTAATCTGCCCCAGTCACCTTTGATAAGACGCCCACCTCTTCGCCAGAGAGCTGAGTTTGCACCAGGAGTGTGCTGGCATAATATCTCCCTACCGGGATACTCGTCGCTCATGGACCGCCACATTGAAACCACCCAGGGCATGATGGATAACATTGCATCTGTTTGTAACCTGTACGCACACAAGTGCAATATAAGAGTCCTACAGTGGCAGGTCTAGCCCTATCGATCTTGTTTTCAAGTTGGATTGCGTTCTGTGTGGACGACCACAAGGGGAATGATGTGAACAAATGTTATGAGTATCCAATGCCTAGAATCTACCAGGTTTAAACAATGTTACACAGTTAGGTCCATAGCCTATATATTTTCATGTAGCAATTTTGTTATTTAACAAAACTTATTCAAATTAGTTTTATTCTGCAAAAACAAAGAAAATCCATCAAGTTAAGAATGCACTGTTGGCCTCAGCTCAGACGAGTGGTGGGTGATCCCAAGATCCTTTACATGATACAAATATACATTTAATGTATGATTATGTCAATGTGTCCAATTCAATTTGAGCCCCTGAAAATAGGGGACTATAAAAATGGTTTGTCATACAATATTTTTGACAACATTATTAACATATTCAGGTACCATTTGTGGTTGGAGACTGGGCTTAGACATTTTTTAATAAGAACTGTTTTTAGCAGCTATTTAAATGTTTAAATGAATGAACACTGTAGTAGGCTATGCCATGCGTCTAAATAATAATAATAATAATAATAATAAACTTGAGCAAAGTATATCCCAGGCCAGCGTGTACAAGCCCATAACTTTTAGGATTGATGAGTATTTGATCGTGAGAAAAGTTTTACTGCAAGTGAGTGTTTAAAAGATGAATGAATGCGGCCACACGCAGGTGCGCGCGTGCACGTGTGCGCCCCCATCTGTTTAAACACGTTTAAACACGTAACGCATAATACAGTTCATGGCGATTACCAGGGGGACACATGCATATTATGAACACAAGTCGATAACGATAATGCACACAATACTGGTAACAAACAATGTTTCTTAATGTATCGTGCATATCATTAAATAGACCCACAGATGCGTCCGTATATCATATAGCCTATGTGTTAAGTTCTCTTTGCCGAAATTTACAACTCAAGTGTTTCTGAAGTTGTAGAAGAAAACAATATTCCATGTGTGAATTAGGCCTATTATTACTATTATTATTTGAAGTTTGAAATTCATGTGGTCATGCATCTATCTCAGCGGAGACTGCAAACGCGCTGTCAAAATATCAACTTGTCAACTTCAATGCGCAGGCTCTTAAAGGGGATGAGACAGAACTCTCACTGGTCTATTGTATGTTATGCCCAGAACACAGCTACGGGTAATTAAGCTCCTTCAGACCAACCTTTTTTAGATTTGCGCCAGGTGCAAAAGTCATTTATCCGTTGTCATAATAGCAACATCGCCATAGAGCCGCCCACAAGGGTCTTTGCGTTTGGCGCTTTAGCCTTGTGTTTCAGACCGTTAAAATAGGGCCCATAATGTCAAAACACCGATTTGCTTTGCAAAAGTGGGTGCACTCTCATACTATGGAAGCCGTGCGTCTTCTGAACATTGTCCTGAACAGGTCCTGCCGTGACCATGTTGGACTCGGACAGATGTGCGAGTCTGAAAGACATTGGCGATTAGTGATTGTAAAACACAATTCTGTAGCCGTGGTCTCCATCGGCTCAAATGCTGGCAGGAATAGCACACTGAAATAGTAATTTTTATTCATATCCATACAGAAAACCTGCCTATCATCTTGAATTTATGTATTGGGGCCAGCCCAATTAGATAATCAACAAGCCAAATGCACTAGACAAGCAGTATTTCCTCTTCCCTGCTTGGGAACGGCGAATGCAGCGTGTGAACACAGAGCCCTCAGGAGGGAAGGAGAAAGGAGTTGGACGCAGAAATCTTTAGGTTGACAGTGGTTGTGACGGTTATTTGATTTTAATTGCCAGGTCTGAATATTACAAATTCGGCACTGCCCTAGTAATTCAAATTGCATGGGGATGCTGTCAAATGTGTTAATAAATATTGTAAAAAAAAACTTGGTCAAAATTAAAATTTACTAGTGATGCACTGATCAATCGGCCTTCAATACAATATATTCTTGAATCACGGGATCGGCTGATCCAACTGAACAGAGAGCCAATCGTGTGACACAAAGACTGTGAGTGTTGCAAGAAAAAATAACATGTCAGTCTGGCAATGTTTTTGTTACATCTAAAAGAATACATGCAATGTGTGTACAATTAATATAACATGTGGGGGAAACATTGCCAAGGATTTTAACACGACCAATCTAATTTCAACCCTTGAGATACAAGTCTGAGCATAGAGAATACGAACGACTTATGGTCACCAAAACGCCTAATGGTCGCTGCTCATTTAGAACTGCGTTTCACATTCACTGCCTACCAATGGACTCTGAAGGAGAATATAATAAACTTGCTAAGTACATAAGAACTCGCCCACGAAATAAGCTCCTTCTTAGCATGGATGGATTAGCCTGTATGGATTAGGATTTCAATATGTATGCCAATATAGATTGGCCTATGGAGTAGGCCAATCTATATTGGCCTACTATATTGGCCTACTATATTGGCCTACTTCCTCATTAAATCAGTGAATGGCTAATCGCACCATAAATCTGGCATTTCCAACCCGCCGTCAGATTTTATAGGGCCCACAGCATCAGCCTCATAATGTATTCTTTATGGCCCGCTAAGACTGTCATAATGAATAAAAAGCATTACTCTATCTCTATCTGGCTCTGTGATCTTGCTACAAACCCATCTCATTTATGCCATGGCACCTGTAAACAAAAACAGGAAAGTTGACAGTCAGCACCGACGCCTTCAGGAGAGATGGGAATTAAAAAAAAAAAAAAAATCACTGAAAATCTGAGCAATTGCGTTTGCTTAATTATTCAAGAGACTGTTGCATTTTTTAAGGAATTCAACATAAAGAAACACTACCAGACAAAACATGATAACGCATACGACAAGCTAACATGGAGTGAGCGGCTGAAAGTGAAGCAACTCCAAACTGCTTTGGCCTCACAACAGCAACTTTTCACACTGGCCAAGCAACGACATCACAAAAGCAAGCCACAAAGTGGCCATGGTAATTGCCAAACATGGCAAACCTTTCACAGACTCAACCTTCCGGTAACAAGTTAACCCGCTCTCCCTCCTGAGCCAAATCTTTTTTGCTTATAACATGTGCAATTACACTGTCATAACGGTTTATTCCACCTACGTGACACCCTTCTCATTAGTATCAAGTATTAGTATCAAAGTTATCTGTTTCTTTGGTCATTCTGGTCATTCTGAAATTCTGGTCATTCTGAGTGTTTCAATAGTAACATCTGCTTTCACTGACAGGTCAACCAGTACAACTCGACCCTCATGTCCCAGTAACACCAATAGCCCAGGGCAGAAGAGGTTGTTGCCCCGCCAGAGTGATTCAAAAGCTATGGTGACAGACTGTGACAGGCTAGAGGTTGTATGGACGGGTTTAGGAGGGGAGAGGGATGTTCTAAATAATGTGGAAATTGAAAAGTTGTAACTTATTTTTTATAACTGACAAATTAAATGTTGTTTATTACTTAATAAAGAACCAAAAAAAGTACAGTTTGGGACAGGTCCCGAATTCAAGTTCCGGTACCAAAATGGGTTCAAATGTGAATGGTATTCAACCTTAAACATGATATTAGACATTGGCGGACCTATGGTTTAGGTTTTTTGATTTGTCGTTGGTTTGCCTGATTATTCATCAACACAGGTATATAAATAGGCTGGTGAAAGCCTTCCAAGAAAGAACCTGCCAAATAAACAACCCACTGTTCACCAGATTATATAGATCTATGTAGGCCTGACCTATTCCCATTGTTTGTGTTTGTAGGCTTACTTATTATTTCATCAAGAAGATGAGAGCAGACTTTTGATGCCCAAGTAGTGGGTTAATACCTTAATATTGACGTAACTATGTCTACAGCATGAAAGAATGCAAAATATATTTGAGGGAAAACGACTAGAAAAATAAATAAAGCTGTAATAAATGAAAACAATACTCTATTTGCTACATACAATAAAACCTACCATAACATGATAGCATAGGCTTACTTAGCAAATGTCGTCGGCTTTCTGTAGCAGCCCAAGCTACTAGCTTATGTTATGAAATATCTGTAGTAGCATCCCTCAAAGGCGTAATTACATCAACTGTTTGCGTCTAAAGCCCATCTTTCTCTATGAAAGCACTCAAAGCGTGAATACGCTGTACACAACAAGTATCCACACTGTAGGCGACTCTAGCGAAATACAATAGAAAATGTATTGAGCATGTTTAGTATTGTATTGGGTGTGCATCAATCGATTAAAATGGCTTAAATGCCAGTCGGGCATTTCTTCACGTCATTTCCGAAGCACTCGCTGTGCAGGCCAAGAGCATCCACCTCCGACAGACGGACACCGTATCATGCCGCAGGCCCAATTCCTGCTGTACATTTATAAAATAACATTCTTTGTGCACTCTCAACATCTGTTTCGCCACGGCCACACTTTATCCTCATTCGTTATTGGACATCAACGCGACAGTAGATGATGCTTTAGATCATGGCCTACCACAGATGATACATTGGGCTCAGGAAAAGGCCCATTGGTCCTACTGTCATTCAAGCCCTGCCATTTCGGATTGAAAACCGCATCCACTAAAATAATGACTTAAGATTTGCTAGAAAGTGGTATGAAGCGTCTTACCTGGTAATCGATGCATACATCATGTATGCAATTCTAATGTGTGTAACACCGTGTCCATCGCATCCGGTAGCACCTCAGCATCAGCAGCAGCCGAGCGGAGAGGCGGCGATGGAGAGCTGGTGATGCTGCCGCTAGACCCCGCCCTCCCCGCCGTGCGGTGACATGAGCTCATTGGCTTCTTCCTAACCAGCTGTAGCCTGAATGGTGGTGGTGCTAGTGAAACTTAAATGTCCGCATGTATCTTTAGCAGACGAATTTCTGCTCTCGGCGAATCCGGGTCACGGCGCCATTTATAGTTCAGGATCTGTGGAGTTTATTCTCAACAAGAAAAATATCTCTCCACCGTACAGCTCCGAGCCGTACGCGTGTATTGTATGCTGAGGGAATGTGGAGAAATCCAGATGAAGAATAAACCCCACAGATCCTCAACTGTGATGTGTGTGTCACTAACTACACAACACGACGCAGATCATCAAGAAATACGTCTATAAAATAGTCCCAACAGTTATCATAGATGGAAAAACTGAAATGTTTGATTTGAAAATATGGCATAACATTTCCTCAAAAGGCATTACTTCTTTATTTTTGTACAGAAACACACAAAATGTGTCTATAGATGTAGCCTATATAGTTATTATAGGCGCAGTTTGGGTTGGTTCATGTGGCTCACTGAACCTCCTAGTGGTCACAGCCAAAATAGCATGGATATAAATAAATAATTGATTGTACTGCCTTTCTCTATAATAACCATAGTGGGGGGAAAAGCTTGGTACTTGGTACTCAGGGCCCCAATAGGGGGGGAGGAACCTCGAAAATCCTGGGATTTTGATTGCAATTTCTTTCTAATTAGTCTTTCTAAGTAACAAGACACCAATTGGTTTATTCCACACCTGCAGAGGGTTCCCCAATACAGTAACGCAGCTTATCGCGAGTTGAGTGACTGTTAATGGAGTGCTAATTTGTCCATGATAATTGTTTTCCCTTTCTTGGGGAAAGATGGATTACAGATTTATTTTTAAATAAATATGAGCACAACGGTTTAAAGGGATAGTTCGGTATTTTGGACCTCATTTCCAAATGAGTCAGTGTGTTATTTATCATTGGAGACCGTTTAACACGTTTCATTCAGTTCTTCTAGTCGCAGAGATCGCTAGTGCTAGGCTAGTGCAAGTCGATGGGAACTGCTAGCCTGTCAATAAAAACTGTTTTACCCACTCCACAGTACACCTGAGGCAAATCGATTATAACGGCAGACTATCGATGTAAATGTCTGTGTTGATAGAATCATGTTAGAAATAAAACTACCCTTGCATCGCATTGCATTTAGTTTATAATCCCTGTAGTTGGAAGAAGGCTGAGGCAGTGGCAGACTGATATTACCTGGAGTGTGCTTCTCTGTTTACGTTCTGCTGTACTGAATTGGTTGCTACAACGGAGCACAGCTGCTGAGAAAGTAGTCCTTCAAAATGTAATTCGATCATAGGGTGCGGTTACATGATGACTTTTCATTCGGAATGATTTCATTCTGAATTAAATCATTCCGAATGAAACATTTTTCTTGCGTGTTTACATGTAAAATCTTCATTCCGAATAGGCGTTTACATGACAGAAACTCTCCATTCGGGTGTATTTGAGTCATCGGGGATTGGGGCTGGGGAGGCTTCTGATTGGATGAACGCCTCCCAGGAGATGGTGGGGGGGCGGCGGTGGGGGTGGGAGAGACCAGAAAGACCGGGTGGAATTCATTCCGAATAAGAGTTTACATGGACGGAAAATAGTTTCATTCCGAATGAAAAGCGGAATAAACCGACCACTTACATCGGGTTGAATTTTCATTCGGAATTATCATTTTCATTCGGAATGAAGTTTTTTCAGGTGTTTACATGATAGCTTTTCATTCGGAATGAACGTTCATTCCGAATGAAAAGGGGAATAAACGGTCCATGTAAACGCACCCATAGTAATGCAAGGATGGTTTTATCAACACAGACATCGATAGCCTGGCCTATAATTGATTTGCCTCAGGTGTACTGTGGAGTGGATAAAACTGTTTTGATTGACAGGCTAGCAGTTCCCATTGACTTGCACTAGCCTAGCACCAGCAATCTCTGCAACTAGAAGAACTGAATGAAACGTGTTGAAAACGATCTCCAATGATAAACACACTGGCTCATTTGGAAATGAGGTCCGATGTCCAAAATTGCAAACTATCCCTTTAAAGGTTGTATCAGCGATTCTAGGCCGAAGCATAAATTATCCCATTCATCTGATCCGCTAGCTGGCCGTCCAAGCCGGCCGTCAAAAAAACGCATCTCTGTGGGCAGCCTGTGCTCCGAGATCACACACAATAACAAAAAGGTACTACCAATCACACCAAACCATAATAAACATTGTTCCAACCAATCACCGACAAGGGGCTGGTGTTTTATGGGCTTATGGGGCGGGCAGCTAGCGGATTGTGAGGAAATGAATGTCATATGTCACAATAACACATTCAGATGAATGTGATAATTCATGTTTCGGCCTAAAAAAAAAAACACTGATACAACCTTTAAGCTCTGTGACGGCCCTCTGGCTGTCTTTTGAGTAGCTTGGGGAAAGATCCTCTGCTCCTCCCCGTCTCTCTCTTCTCAGGTGGTTTCTGGTGGGTGGAGCTGCACAATCAACTCAATCAGATGGTAGCAGGTATAAGACTCACCAGTCTGCCCATGGCTCTCTCCCTCTCCAGACATCAGTTGATTTTTGTTAAACCATTATTTGTCAAACTATGACTTTTGCATTTAAACCTTGGTGTGTCTCCCTATTTGTTATGGGCAAGAGCAGGGCCGTGACAAATTGGGGGATTGTCCGTTTGAATCAATTTGTGGTAAGCATTTGTTGTTGAACTCTTAATTTCGGTTCTGTTAATTGTGTGGCTCCCAGGTACCTTGATTGGTATGGGGCACACTGGATTGCTTGATATGTACTTCCTGTGATGTCCTTTGAAAGAAAGGCGTCACTAGGAGGTGAATTAACTGAATTCTGGTGGCCATAACAAATAGGGAGACAAAGGTTTAAATGCAAAAGTAGTCATTTGATAAACAAAAGGTAACCAAAAATTGTGCCTGTGCACAAGCAACATAGTGGGATAACCCTTGAATAGTGAACACCTTGCTCGGCCATGGGGTCGAACAGGTCACAGGTGAATGATGCCTCAGTGCCCACGGTAACCTGTGGCTCCCCAGGGCTGAAGGTAAGGCAGCACTGTCATATCCCCCGTTGAGCTCCTCATGGCCTAGCAGGTGAATCCAGAGGGGATCATAGGAGTAACAAAGAATATTTTGTTTCAGGGGGACAAGGAGAAAATACAGATGTAACAGTTAGCAAAAAGTTTTATTGATGTGTCACATAACTAAGAAACACTTTCCCAAAAGGGGAAAGCACAAATCAAAACAATTACTAATTTTAACCATACTATCAAAAAGTACTATGATGGTAGTTAGCTTACAAGCTCACACGCGTTGCGTCGACTCAACTGCCTCTGGCACTGTGTCTGTCTGCTCCCAGCTTATATACCCAGGTCAGGTGAGCACAGGTGCACTCAATTACCTGATTGCAATCAGGCAGTGTGGGAAAGGCGTCAATCTGGGGAGAGAACACAGAGAAAGACATACACACTACGTCCATAACACAATTTTTACCACCACAACCGCTCATTGTCACCACACATGGGAAGCCGACTGGCTACACCAAAAAATGGGTAGCCTACCCTCTCTGTCAGACCCACGATCTTAATGCCACCTTTGGGGTCCTTGCAGATGCTGAGGGCATGCTTATCATTTGTACAACAAAGATAACTCAAAATAAAAAATAAGCAAAAAGCTTATTCCAGCTCCAGCTCTCTTGATTTAGTCCAGCTGACTGGGTTTTACACTAGCCGATCAACCCAGTTATGGTTAGGTTTACGGGTTAGGTAATGTTTAGGATTAGGTTTAAGTGTCAATAAACCAACTTTTAGTTGGAATTTGAACACCATAAGCTTAAAAGTGTTGTTAAATGGCTGAAATGTATAGGAAGACGTGTTACCGTCATGTTACTAGTACCCGCAGCAACATTGTGATACTTTTTTTGTATTGTCTAGTATGATACTAATTACATTTTGTATGAGCGTAATAATGAGAGATGCTGTATATGAATATGTGATGTGCGCCACACAATGTGCATCTTAAGCTTATTATACTAAGAAGCTTAACCTTCACTCGGACGCAGAGATAAACCAAAAATAAACTGTTGCTCTCTCATACAGAGTTCCACACATACCGTAGTGGTATACTATACGTATAGTATAAGCATGAAGCTTAACCTCGTCTCGGACACCGCATTCAACCGCTGCCCAGAAAGAGCTCGCTCTCCGGACCTATAGCTGGATGCTACTTAAAGGGATAGTTCTGGATTTTGGACATCAGACCTCATTTCCAAATGAGCCAGGGTGTTATTTTTCATTGGAGATTGGAGACATTTTCAACACGTTTCATTCAGTTCTTGTAGTTGCAGAGATCGCTAGTGCTAGGCTAGCGCAGGTCGATGGGAACCGCTAGCCTGTCAAAAACTGTTTTACCAGTTTTGTACTGTGTTCCTCCACAGTACACCTGAGGCAAATCGATTATAACGGCGGCAGACTATCGATGTAAATGTCTGTGTTGATAGAATAATAAAACTATCGCAATGATCGCATTACATTTTGAAGGACTACTTTCTCAGCGGTGACGGAATTTTACTGTGCTCCAGTGTAGCAACCAATTCAGTACAGCCGAACTTAAACAGAGCACACTCCAGGTAATATCAGTCCGGCGCTGCCGTAGCCTGCTTCCACCTACAGGGATTATAAACTAAATGCAATGCAAGGGTAGTTTTATTTCTAACATTATTCTATCAACACAGACATTTACATCGATAGTCTGGAGTTATAATCGATTTGCCTCAGGTGTACTGTGGAGTGATTAAAACAGTTTTTATTGACAGGCTAGCAGTTCCCATCGACTTGTGCTAGCCTAGCACTAGCGATCTCTGCAACTAGAACTGAATGAAACGTGTTAAATGATCTCCAATGATAAATAACACACTGGCTCATTTGGAAATGGGGTCAGAGGTCCAAAATCCTGAACTATCCCTTTAAACTTGTGCTACCAAGTTGTATGAGTGAGGGGTACGGATGGATCTAGAGGTGGACTATGTCATGCTCCACTGATTGATGTAGTGAGGAGGAGCCACTTACTGAATTGGCTACAACCCTCTCTTGTCAGGCTCAGAAGTAATTTGGCCCTCACCTGATTAGGTGTAGTGATGGCCAAAAACTAGCCTCAGTGGTGTCGAGTCAGTAGAGGGCGCTAGGGCACTGTTATCCCTGGTGGGAGGGGATAATTACTTATTTTAAGTATGTGTGTATTTAATCTGCACAATAACATATAATATATTAAATATTAATAACTTTGTTTGGAGGGAAAGAACAAGGATACTGTTCAGTGTTCATCCCCTCCCTCTCAATATCTCTTCTGGGGCAATTGAAACATTGACAGTCAGGGCAGCCACGAGCCAATCTTGACACAAAATATGTTATTTTGTGTCAGCGTTGATTAGATTAGAAAAGGGGAGAAAGGGGAAAGGAGAGCTGGAGTCGTCGAGGGTGAGCCGGGGGTATTGAACAAGAGCTGGGAGCATTGAGGGGGTTTTCACCAATGATAATATCAAACAAGCAGCATTTATCAGAAGCCGAGCCCCATAAATTACATTACAACCTTCTATGTTTTATGATGGGAAAATTGTATTTTCACATTCTGTAGCTGCCATTTGTTGATTATGCTTTTCGCTGACACCCATGGTGTGGTCAAGCCAGGGTCAAATGGTCCGTCTGACTCCACATTATTATTGTCAATGATCACATCAAATAATGTTTACTTAGAGACAGTTTCCTGTATTCTCATCAAAGAGAAGAATACGTAAGGGGATCTCTGCTCCCTCATGACTGGTATACCCCAGGCACAAAGGTTAATGTTAGATAACGCTAGTAACAGGTAGTGGCTAGACAATGCAAGGAATAGGAGTTGGACATAATGAAGGGAGAACAATATGATGGATTTTTCCATCACACATGTGTGGAGCAGAGCTGTTGTCAGCATTTCTGAGACCTGTGCCACAGTATAAAAAGTTGTTGCGTTCTTCAATGCGTCGGTCTTCAGCCTGCATGCTCTCTTGGAGAGATGTGGGTTGATTTCCCAACCAGGGGTTGTCAGTCTGGCGGAGCTCTTGGAGTGCCAGACTGGCTTCCCAACCCGGAGACGGGGATGTTCTCCCATCCAGGGAGAACATGCAGGGGACTTCTGCTCGTGGGGCTCTCTTGGAGAGACACGGGTCGAACTCCCATCCAGGCCTTGGATGATGGTATGTCCTAGGATCATTGTTTGTTTGTTTGTATTATTGTTATGTTGTTAGTTTGTTGTATGATCAGTTGAATGTCACTGTACCGTAATTACCCAAATATATGACCATAATTATTCAAATCCGAATGACTCTTTATTCTACCTAGTTTATCCAGTGTTTCTGATGATGATTGACATGGCCCGGGAAAATTCCCACCTCAGTGTCAAGCTGTTTTTATGTAAATTGTTAGGTGATCTCATAGGACAAGTATATATGTGACGACAGGTATTATATATTATATTGTGTCTTGGTAGTGGGTATAGCGCTTTTATAGACTTCAAAAGGTGACCAACCTTTTGGTTGGGCAGAAAGAAAGGTTTGGATAAAAAGTTGACCAATGCACCATCATTTCCGTTTTATGTCACATAAACCCGGTAAATATCATTGAAATATTCCCTGTATGAATGTATGCTAGCGTTCACAAAGCCCTCCAGGAGCCCATTTAAAACATGAAATAAGTGTTGTTGTGTGCTCGTGTTGAAATGCTCACACTGTATGCGTGTTTGCTCTGTGTTGATTGGCAAATGCGACGCCTGAAATCGTTGCATTTATGCATTATTATCAAATTCACAATAAACCCAAAAAAAGAAACAAACACAAACACATTCCTCACCGCTGTGCCGTGGCAGAAATAACATATTTGAGGCTGTGCTGGATGCGTGCTGTCATGCTGGGATGAAGGTGTATTGCATTAATGAATCTGTCCGTCAATCCAGAGGGCCGCATCTCCGGCCCGGTTTAATCTGGCTGGGG
>OMLJ01122899.1:3247-14588 GCA_900302595.1 Gadiculus argenteus | reverse complement strand
CATTGCAGCCAGCTGCGCTGATATCCCGTGGCGAGCCATAGTGGTCGCTATGTTTTCATAAATAGAACAATTTGCGATATGAACCTGTCAACATGGACTGAATTCTAGCATCCCCTCATACAACAATTAAAGCTAAAGTTTGTTCTCTTGGCCAGACTTTGGTATTCTCCATAACCGGATAGTAAAAATCGTTAACTGAAAAGTTTTAAAAACTAAAGCATTTACGTTCACGCGAGTAGGCTAATCCAATGAATCAAATGGAAATAAGGTTAACATGCACGGAATAATATTGCCAAACTAGTTAGTGAATATAGCAAACTTTATTCAATAAGTCAAGTATTTACTCCCAGAAAATCTTTATGTATGACAATAACGAGTATATTGTTAACTTACATCTATACACATCTATAAATGCGTCCTGTATTCGATCTCAAAATGTTCCATTTATACATTGCGTCATGTATGCAGCATATATCGGATATGAAAAGAATGCGACATATGTCGCATTTCAATGCACAGTGTAAATGGGATCTTAGAGAAAATGAGCCATACCGTCATATACCGTATACCGCGGTGAAATGTCAGCAAGGTATGACGGTATGAAAATAATGATACCGCCCAAGCCTACTATTGAGGTCAGATTGCTTGGGCTCGATGAGATCTCCAACTGTACCCAATCAGGCTTTTTCTCAATAGGTATGTCTTCCACCCAGTGAATTATTTTCTGGATGTTGCATGACCAGTAATGGAAGAGAAAATTAGGGAAAGCCATTCCACCAGAGCTTTTAGATCTCTGGAGTTGGGTTTTGCTAATCCGACATGATTTATTTCCCCATATAAAAGGCGTAATATTTTGGTCTAATTTTTTAAAGAAAGATTTTTTTATTAAAATTTGTATATTTTGGAATAGATATAAAAACTTTGGTAGTACTATCATTTTAATCAGGCTGATTCGTCCAGATAATGACAATGGTAAAGAGGCCCAACGGGACATGTCTTGCTTACACTTATTTAGCAAAACAATGAAATTCTTTTTGAAGGTAGTTGTAAGATTGAGAGTGACTTCAATGCCCAAGTATTTGAAGCCATCCTGGACCCTTTTAAAGGGGAACAGATCAGAGGGGAGGGCCGCTGCTTTTGAATTTATCGGTAAAAGCTCACTTTTTTGTAAATTTAGCTTATAACCAGAGACTCCCCCAAATCGTTTCAGAATATCTAAGACATGAGGAAGTGATAGAGTTGGGTCAGACATATATAGAAGCAGGTCATCTGCATAAAGAGAGACCTTTAACTCCTGTCCCTCTCTCAATACTCCCTTAAAGCCTTCACAGAGTCGAAGGGCGACTGCCAAGGGCTCTATGGCCAATGCAAACAAAAGGGGGGAAAGGGGGCAACCCTGTCTCGTCCCTCTTCCTAGGGGGAAATATTCAGACCTAGTATTGTTTGAGACTACAGCCGCCAAAGGGGATGAGTACAGTAATTCAATCCAGGAAATGAAACTTTCTTCAAAACCAAACTTCTTAAGTGTGAAAAATAGATATTTCCACTCAACCCGGTCAAAGGCCTTCTCTGCATCAAGAGATACTACTACTTCTGGGCACTCCAACCTGGTTGAGTGGATAATATTGAACAGTTTTCTCAAATTTGAGTAGGAGTGTCTTCCCTTGACAAACCCCGTCTGGTTAGGTGAAACTATCTCTGGGACCACACTTTCCAGACGTCTTGCCAAAACCTTGGATAATATTTTGAAGTCTACATTTAACAAAGAAATAGGACGGTAGGATGAACAAAGTAGTGGATCTTTATCCTTTTTTGCTATTAATGAGATAGAGGCCTGTCTCAGAGTCATAGGCAAAATACCAGATGTGCGTGCCTCATTGAACATTGCTTGGAGAGTTGGAGCCAGTTGAGAGGAAAACTTTTTTATAAAATTCAGTTATGAAACCGTCAGGTCCGGGAGACTTACCATTTTGCATCGATTTTATGGCTGCAATTATCTCAGAGGTTGAAACGTCAGCACTTAGGGTGTTATTATGCTCCTCAGACACAGCGGTAATGTTAAGGTTTTCAAAGAAAGCCTCGTTACTGTCTGCATTGCATTCAGATGTGTAAAGGTCAAAATAAAAATCCAAAAAAGCTTTGTTTATGTCATCATGATCTGTCAAGACTTGTCCTCTATGTGACTGAATTTTAGTAATAGAGCGGGAGGCCGCAACTTGCCTAGCTTGTCGTGCTAGCAGTCTACTCGCTTTGTCCCCAAATTCATAGACGTTGTATCTTGATTTCATAAGAAGATGTGTTGCCTCATCAGTGGATAAAAGGTTAAATTCGGATTGTAGCCTTAAACGCTCCTTATAAAGTTCAGGGTTTGGGGACTGGGCATATCTTGAGTCAATGTCAAGTATTTGTTGGGAAATATCAGATAATTTGGATTTCTTTTCTTTTTTCATTTGGGAAGAGTATGCTATAATTTGCCCACGTATATATACTTTCAAAGTTTCCCAAATGGTTGCATATGAGATGTCAGGGGTGGTGTTTGTCTCTAGGAAGAATTGAATTTGGTTGGAAATGATTTCTACAAATTGGTCATCTGCTAAAAGGAGAGGGTTGAGTCTCCATATTCTATTAGGGGGTGGACGGTTTGGGATATTAAGATCAAGTATGATGGCACTGTGATCAGAGATTACAATACTGCTATATGAAATATTCGTAACTTTAGGCAACAGTCTATTATCAACCAGGAAATAGTCGATGCGGGTATAGGTATGGTGTACATTAGAGAAAAAGGAGTAGGCCTTGGCATGCGGAAACTGAAATCTCCAGACATCTGTGAGGCCACACTGAGTCATGAAGTCTTTAACGACTCCAGATGATCTAGAAGGGTTTTGGGATTTGTTAGAGGACCTGTCCAAAGTCACATCTAGTACCAGGTTGAAATCTCCTCCTATCAAAAGAAAACTATTGTCTGAATGAGGAATGGTGGAAAACAATTTCTGAAAGAAGGTACTGTCATCAGAGTTAGGAGCATATATATTGACTAAAATCACAGGATTGGCAAAGAGTTGTCCAACTACAATAATGTATCGTCCATTAGGATCACTAATTATCTCTTTGGATTTGAAAGAGATATTCTTATTTATTAGAATGGCTGTACCTCTTGCTTTTGCATTAAGTTTGGAATGGAACACTTGACCAACCCAATGGTGTTTGAGGCCTGTAACACTATCATCACAAAGATGGGTTTCTTGCAAAAATGCAATGTCTACCTTCAACTGTTCAAGATGTGACTTCTTCTTTTGATTATGTTGTTCACCCCTTTCACGTTCCATGATATAAACTTGGTAGGATTGTCTGTCAACGCACTAAATCTACTCGTCATGGTGCTCTACAAGGGGAATATAACAGGCAGAGAGCAGAGGTGGGGTGGGGGTGGAAAACAAGAGGGGAATACACAAAAAAAGGAAAACAAAACAAAAACAAAACAACAACAACAACAAAACATGTATTCCTGTGGGACTAGAGCAATCCCATTTACCATTGTATGTTTGTGCATACTTTGACTCTGAACTCTGTCTTTTTATATAACAAACTAAATCATGAAATAATAAAATCTAATAAAAATATATGTTCAATCTTTAGTCTACAATGAATGGTAAACCAAACCCTTTAAGTCTCAGAACAGTAATGCAGTATTTTGTTTTTTTTTTAAACATAAGTCAACCACGTAAGATAATATGAAATGATCAGCAGCATTAAGCTTCTAGCCTACTTGAACTCTGAACTAAAATAGAGGCAATGTGAAAATAAAGGGATATATGTAATTTAGGATTGTCAGGTTTCAACAACATAAAATGCAATATGGTACACTACAAATGTGGTACGTTTGTTGGCAAAATATTTCCATTGGTAAAATGGTTTGGTGAGCTAAGTGCACAGCCTATAACAAGATGGCTTCAGAGCGTAGCACTACTGTCATAACTTGCTACTGGGGCTATTTGCAGCCCTCGCCCTGTTGTTAATGTAATAATAAACAATTGGAAATTCAAAAACAGGAAGAACCCTCCCACCAGTATCAGACTCAAACTCAAATAGTGTAGTAGCACTACATGTAAAATGAATTTCTAAATAAAGTAGGCTGGAGAAGACTGGAGCCAATATTGATACACAGCAAAGGAGAAAAAATAAATAAAAATAAATAAATAATAATAATAACAGTCATACCTTGTCAAGCTAGTTACACACAAACTCACCCAAGATGTACTGTGCATGTATACCTATAGGCTTGTAGCCTAGAAAGAAGTCTCATTTGAATAATTTTGCTGTAGATGTCTGCTTTCCAAAAAGGCTGCAACTTCAGACGGTGTGTTGAACTCGTGCTTGTTACCATTGACGATCACTCGGAGCTTAGCAGGGAACAGCAGGCTGAAACGCAATCCATCCTTTTTGAGCTGGGCTTTGATGGGGGTAAACATGGCTCTTCTTCTGGCCACCTCAGCGCTGTAGTCGGCGTAGATGTGGATCTCCGACCCCTTATAGTCCAGGGAACCCCTTTCACGCGCTAGCTGCATTATTCGTTGCTTTACCTGGAAGTGGTGGATGCATGCTATGAACGGACGTGGCGGCGGTGTAGCACCCCTGGTTTGCCTCTTCTGGATGGCTAGCCTATGCGCTCTATCAAAGGTCACAGGGCCTCAGCCCCAAAAACGTCTTGCAGGAAGGATTCTATGAATGAGGTTGGTTGTTTGCCTTCTTCTTTCTCGGGTATGCCGGTTATTTGTAGGTTGCATCTTCTGGATCTGTTCTCAAGGTCATCAACCTTTAATTTAAGCTGCTCGTTCTCTTTTGCCATGCTGACTCCATTGTAGCCATTCTTCCGTCAAAGTCATTCATCGCAGTTTCGATTTCTTGAATCGTCTGATCATGTTTAGCGATGGTGGCATGATTAGAAGAAATCTGCGACGTTAAGTTGGCAATAATTATCTCTTCCATGCCAGAGAGTAATTTCTGTATTTCAGTCAGCGAAACCTGTCTGCTTTCTTCGTCATCGTTGCTAGCCTGATTGGAGGCTAGCTCTTTACCACTGTTCTTATTTTCTGATTTTTTGCCCTTAGGTTTGTCCTTACTGCTCATTTCAGCCAAATTTTTGCACGTAGTGTGTCAAAGACCTATACAGGCGGGTCACCAAAGACTAATAGTGGTTTCGAATAGAGAATGTGAAATAAATGTCGAGGGACAGAGCTCTTCCGATCTCCTGCT
This sequence comes from Gadiculus argenteus, assembly GCA_900302595.1. NCBI lineage: Eukaryota > Metazoa > Chordata > Actinopteri > Gadiformes > Gadidae > Gadiculus > Gadiculus argenteus. Next base: position 9,332 of record OMLJ01122899.1, on the reverse strand, counting down.
TACTCCGCCATTTACCAAACCGGAAGTCCCGTGGCACCACTTTTGACCAAGATATTATTACGCCCTGAAGGGACTACTTCAACAAAAAACAAAGTGGCTAGTAAAATTGACTGGAATTTTAGCTGAGAACTTTTTCTTGGTGGATTAGCATGACTCGTTCTTTTTTATGAACTAAAGATTATGTAGTTCCACACCTGTGGAGCTGCATTCCTTTTCTAAAGAACTTTTCGAGGTTCACCTTGCGGCCTACTAATACACACTGGAGGAAAACACAACACAAAACCAACAACAATACGGCTAGGACCGTTACACATGGAAATGTGCTAGAGTAACCCATTTTCATAAAGGTGGTGACATCACAGACACTAATAAGTATAGACCTCATAGATAGATCTCACCAAACCACCATTACCAATAGCATAGCACAAATATTTGAAAACAACTAACTTTTCGACCTAATTACTCAACCTCCGCAACCCTTTTAGAATTTACAAACGATATACTGTCAGCATCTGACAAAAATATGCCTACAGGTGCTATATTCATTGACCTTACTAAAGCATTTGATATGGTTGATCATTATCTTCTTTTAGACAAATTGTATGCTATTGGTCTTTCTACTAACTTTTTTTTATTTTCAAACTTCAAGATTATTGATAAAGGTGTTCCACAAGGCTCATTATTAGGTCCTCTCTTGTTCTCAATCTTTCTTAATGATTGTTACGATTAGGAATAGAGTTTAGGGTGCTTATGGTTAGGGTCAGTACTGACATCACACAGAGGAGGGGGTGTTGAGGTGCTTATCTCTGTTGCTCATAAGTAGCTGTCTCCCCCGCAATAAAGCCCCTTGTTTAGATAGATGGTTATCTACTTGCTTCATATCATTAACTTCAGTTTGCGACCAGTATCTCAGTGGACGCTCCTTCCCCCAAGGCCCTCTGGCCAGGGGGTCACAAACTTCCCTGTCGTAAACACACATAAACAGTCCCTGCCTGCGTCTTATACGACACCTACACATTCCTTAAGACACAGACGCATTTTAAGACACATACATTAATTCTAACAACAGATACACAGATGAAAACACATGAAAACAGATGAACAGATGGACAAACTAATTTTTTCTCTGGGTTCAGCAGGTGAGATTCAGTGAATGAACGTAACCCGATGGACACACGTTGCTCGGCGACACTTAGATGAGAGAACCTTTTGGATTTGTATATACACTGGAATTTAAAGACTGGACTTAAGCTGGCTGGTCACCTGAAGACGAGGTGCCGGTGCGGCATGACACGGAGCTGTTTACCTACGGTGGCTATGGACCTGTGGTGAGTACTTCACACCTAACCCCCTAGATAGGTTAGATTGCACTCACCCAGGTAAATATTAGGAACATGCCTCAAGTTCAGCACACCATGTAGTGACAGACATAGGTCATGGGCTGTCTACCTGGGTAATAATGAGTAGGTCTTCCTCAAATCTCTTCTGACTGCCAAATTCACTTTTTATGCAGATGACACTGTAATATACTCCTCCAGCTCTGATATTTCACAAATTCACACTCTACAATCTGACTTCAACCTGGTTAAAAGTTATAAGTTTCTTCTGAACAAGAAAGTCTGAAATCACTTTTTCGTTCTGTTGACGTTCTGTTCACTTTTTCGTTATTTGTTTCTCACAAAAAGTCCAGAAAATAATTGTAATGCAATTAATATTCCCAATATTAGACTATGCTGATGTTATCTATGGTAACACCTCTGAAGCAAATCTCTGTCTTCTTAATGTATCATATAATAATCTTTGTAGATTTGTGCTCAGGTGTCATTACAGAACCCATCACTGTCTAATGTACGAGTCCCTGCACTGGCTCAATCCCACGTCCAGAAGGCAACTCCATTGGTCAATATTAATTTGAAACTGTATCTATTTCGATTTCCTATTTTATATTTTAAACAACTTTTGATTCCTTTCAGTTAACATTACAGCTTACTGCATATGGATCATTAGTTTTTATTTACACCTAGAGTTAACAAAGAAATTGGTCACAGTGCATTCAAATTCAAAGCTCCATCAGATGGAACAACCTTCCTTCCTCACTTAGGTCTATCGTTTCTTTTCTTCTTTCATCTTCAAATCATCTTTAATTACACATTTGCAAACATCCTGCTCTTGTTTCTGATCGATCTTATCTTTTCTCTCTAGGACTCATTCTATTCATACTTGCTTTCCCTTTGTTCACAATAGCCGCGTACCCACCAGGATTTTTTAGTCCCGGTAGTTTTTTTTTGCTCCGTCCACGCGTTCGCTCCCACTTGTCTCGAACGCACCACAAGGAAATCCGAGACGCTTATCAACTGAGCGTCGACGAGCTACAAGCGGCTGAGCCGGCTGAAAGAGTTTCGAGGGGCGGATCCAGGGCGGATCCTCTCTGCAAACCACACCCACAAAGGTTCCTATCAGGAAAAGTACCCCTGGTGGGTACGTGCCTATACTGTACTGTATATATGTGTGTATTTGTGTATAAATATGTACTGTATACTTTACTTGTTCATGCAAGCAAATGTATTTATATGTAAATGTGTGTAAATGTATGTTTTTATGTACACAGGCCCACCTCTATTTTTGCAGGGAGTTTTCTGATTATACTCTGTTTGTGTAATACTGGCTGTTAGCTTTGGGGAGCATTGTTGGAGTGTGTGTGTGTGTGTGTGTGTGTGTGCTACTGTCTACAAGTTTAATACAGTATATACAGCGAGACAGAGAACCAAGCACCAAGCCCTATAATGGAATGGTTCACTAGCCGAGTGTCGTGGTGTCCCTGAGCAAGGCGCCTCACCCTAATTGCTCCTGACGAGCTGACTGTCGCCCTGCGTGGTTGACTCAGCCGTCGGTGTGTGAATGTGTGCGTGCGTGAATGGGTGAATGTCAGTCACTGTTAAAACACTGTAAAGCGCTTTGGATAAAAGCGCTATATAAATGAGGACCATTTACCATTTACATGCTAGTGGTGATAGATGTATTTAGAAGACCAACATACAAAATACATAAAATACCCCTTGAGCAAAGTCCACATGAGATATTTCAAACGTTTGTCCGCCCGTATACAATACAGTATATATCGGCCCAAGGCCATGATACAAAGGTTTAAAAACTGGCCTTGACTTTTTACATTTCTTCAGACCATATGATATCAAACTGGCTTTAACTGGCCTCAAACTGGGGTGTGAGGGACCACTGGCAAGCTGCTGCCGTGCCTCCCCCGCTGTTTTCGCTATTTTATGTTTCATATCGATTCATCGGGTTTGTGTTAAGGCGTGGGCCAGAGGGAAACGAGGAAGCGACAACCACGGTCTTTAGGAAGCCCGTAGGTGTGTTTATTCCAGAGTTCGGGAGAGAGAGGAAAAACACAGGGTTATAAGGTGTGGGTGAATCAATAAGCGGATGACTATGTGTGGGTGTTAGTGAGGGTGTCAGTGGTGGGTGTTGGTGCGGGGGTGTGTGTGTGTGTGTGTGTGTGTGTGTGCCGGGAAGGGAAGAGGGCGGAGAGCACGATCCGGGGGGGGAAGACGCTGGAATGCCGGAGACGATCCAGGGAGGGAACGCGGAGGCAGGAACGAACCCGGGGAGCGCTGGAGACAGGAGTGGGGTCCGTGGAAGCTTGGGGCGGGAAAGGCACGGACTGGGGAACAGGAGGCACCGATAGACACAGGGAATACTGGGAGACATTTACCGTGGAGGTTAAGACGATCTGGCGACGCTCCTTGGGCGGCGGCCTCTTTTATTCCCACTGGGCTGATCAGCGCAAGTGGTCACACCTGTGCTGTCACCCCAGTGGGAACAGCCGGGTGCGGTACCACCCTGGTCCACGGGGGCGGGACCACCCTGGTCCACGGGGGCGGGACCACCCTGGTCCACGGGGGGTGGTATCACCCTGGTCTACGCGGCAGTACCACCCTGGTCCACGGGGGCGGGACCACCCTGGTCCACAGGGGCGGGACCAGCCTGGTCCACGGGGGCGGGACCACCCTGGTCCACAGTGGGCGGCGCCAACAGTTTGTCTTTTATGAATGTTGGACCTCAAACCAACCTGCTAGATTTGGCTTGACTGATCTAACACTTTGAGACACCGACACAGCAGTTTAGTCTCTGCCTGTTTGCTGCCATGACTCACCACTCACCACTCGTTAGCCAGAAGCTAGCTCTGCCGGTACAGGGCTCACCTGTTCCTGACTCCTGTGGCTCCTCTCCGCCCTCTGGACAGCCTGCTGCGGTGGTGTGCCCTACGAAGCACACCCGTTCAGACCGGTCCGCTGCCACCCTGCCTGCTCTTCAGTGCTGTGTTCCAATACCCTTACTTCCTTGAGTACACTCAACCGTAGTACACTATCCGTACTCACTGAGTACGCTGAGTACGCAGATGTGAGTGTGTTCCAAATCGAATACTCCGCAGTGCACTAACCGGAAGTGACGAGCGCGACTGCCGCCGCGGCTCCTCCCCCCCACAATAAACATCCCGCTCTGAACGGTGAACTCTTTACGCATAATAGGTTTTTATATCTATAAAAACCTATAAAAGCTATAAAAAGTACAAAATGACTAAATTAATGCAGGCTATGTGGAAAATGCACTGACGTTGTTCTCAGCCTGGCTCCGCCTCCTCCGCTACGTAGCTAAGATGGCGGCCGTTGAGTACGAGAAGTGTGCATCGATCCACACTTCGCAGTTGGACCGTTTTGAGTTAAACCATCCGGGTTCTTTAAGTACACTTCTTTTCCCCCGATTTGAATTGGAACGCCCTACGTACTAAGTAGTACAAGTACGGAGAGTACGGGTATTGGAACACGGCACTGGTCTTCTTTGAGACTGTTCACACCGACCGAGGTGATATGCCGTCTTGATTTCGCATCCCGTTAGCCGCGTACCCACCAGGATTTTTTTTTCCTCCGCCCACGCGTTCGCTCCCAGTCGTCTTGAACTCACCACAGGGAAGTCCGAGACGCTTATCAACAGAGCGTCGACGAGCTACGAGCGGCTCAGAGAAGCACCTCCTCCTCTGCTGGAGGACGTTCTGAGCCGCTCGAAAGAGTTCCGAGGGGGCGGATCCTCTCTCCAAACCACACCCACAAAGGTTCCTATCGGGGAAAAGTACCCCTGGTGGGTACGCGGCTCTTGTTTTTACACAGGCAAGAAAGTGAAATTGGAAAAATGCCTGCAGTGTTACATTCACCGCCGTAACCTTCAATTAGTGCTCGTTAAAACAGTGTAATCAATCTGGCGCATCACACACACAATAACCCACCGTCACCAGAGGTGGCGCTGTCGCTGTGCTTTCGGCCTTTGGCTCCTTGAAGGGGAGGTGCTTGTACTTACTCGTGGGCAGCCCGCTACCAGCATGAAGAGGAGCTCCAGGCTCAGGGTCACCACGTCCGGCTCAGACATCCTGAGCGTAGCGCACAGGGCGGGCACTAGCCCCGCCCCGCCCAGTCGGGAGCAGGATCGCTGGGTCTTGTGGGCAACGTTTCCCAGAACCCGAAGAACCTGGAAAACACATGGGAGGGCGTTGACCATTTAGGAGTGTTTGTTTCATGTCTGCACACATGATACATAATATGTCAAGTAAGGTTGATTCATCGGTGTCATGATTCAATCATGATAAAAAGGGGGTTTTAAATGTACTTGATAGCATAGCGTTTCAGCTTTAGCAGCACATTGACCGATGTATCAAGGATCAAGGATGCTTTAATTGTCATTTAACATGTACATGATAAACGAAATGCAGTACTCAGGTCTCAGTGTGCTGCCTATACCCTAGAATTTAAAAAGCTATGTAAATATCAAGAAAACATACTAAAATACAAAAAAAAATAAAATGGTATGTTTAGCTATGTGTAAGGATGTATCACACCTTTTTATGGCTTGATTATGAGGGCATTCAGAGAGTGTTCCCAGAGCGATTACGTTTAAGTTGCACGCTGAGTTTGAAACGTTGACGCTGTTCCACACTCCAGTCCAGCGGTGGCGCATAACATACGTCATTACCAAGCGTTAGTGATTGGTTTAAAGGAAATCCAATGATTTCAAACTT
>OMLJ01122871.1:0-10043 GCA_900302595.1 Gadiculus argenteus | reverse complement strand
GGTAAAGTCTTGTGGCCGCGATGAACGGACGGACGACTTACATTCTGAAACATCCATTAACATCCACATTTGCCTCAAACAATGTTAGGCTTACAGCCGTTGTAAATAGTTGTGAAATAATGTTCTTGTTCCTTTATTAGTTTGTTACTCTGACCGTTCTCGTTGATATTGTTAAATGCTAGTGAATGATTCAGAGTATGGTGTATTTTAAATGGAATCATAAAACAATTGTAACTGAAAATAAACATAACTAAATTACAACCAATAGCTTCAGTCATTGAGGGCAAAAATAGGTCCAATGATTTCGATTTAGTTTTAAAAATCGATAGGCCTGATTTGACTAATTGTCTTTGCATCCTTTCCTTCTTGTAGTCCAGACATGCTGCCCACCATCTTTTAAAGTATAATACTTTGACTGGTGGATTTGTATACATTTTATTCACATAATTATCCCTCCCTGCTAGATTGTAGTACACCAAAACACCCTGAAACAACTTGAGTCTCACATACTTATGCCACCATACGCCACTGACAGTGAAGCAGGCCAATGGCAATCAAGAGCGCAGTCCTTCCTCCCTCAATTTAAAAACCACCAGCCGCCACTACAGGACTTCTGTTTTAAGGTGGACCACCGACCAGGCAAGGAGCACGCCAACGCCGACGCCCTGTCACGCCGGGACGCATGTCTGGGCTGGACCCCAGGAGACCAGAGGCTTCAGCAAACGGGGAAGGAGTGTGGCATCCTGCTCCCCACCAGGGGGACTCGCGGGCTAGTGGTGGACGGAATATACCCCCGCCACCCACTAGCCGGGAGAGAGCACCACTGGTCTCCCCGTAATCAGCCAGATGGGGTACACCTGGTGGGAGGGAGAAATAAGCCTGGGGGACACCTTAAAAGGCGACCAAGGACTCACTCCAGGGGAAGCAAGAACGACAAGCACAGGGGAAGACCGTCGACATACCGCCCTACTCGAGTCTCTCGGAGGACATAGTAGTTAGAGTGTATTTCTTGTTCCTGCCTTGGTTTTGTGAATAAACGCTGAATACGGCTAAACCTGGTTACTTGGTGTGGTACTTGCCGTGAGGTTACAGACATTTGTGGTGGATTCTATCCATATTAAATATAAAGGAAATCAGCGGGCAGGCTTAGATGACGATCTATACATTGTGGCATCCCGAGACCGCCACGGACCTTGAGAGGTGTGGTGGTCGATGGTATATACCACCGCCGGCCACCAGCCGGAGCCAGGGAGCGTCCCTGGTCCGGACTTCATCAGCCTAACCCAAGGCACCTGGGCTGGGAGGGGGAACAGGTGGGCCACAGGCATAAAAGACAACAGACTCCCCACAGATGGGGAGAGAGTATGCGGAGAGCACGGCCGAGCCGAGCCGACCGAGAGCACGACAACGCGACGGACCAGCGACCGACCCCCTACCCCCTACCCGCTCCCTGAGTCCGGAACCAGGCGAGGTTCCGAGGATTGCCTGGCTCACGGAGACCGGATGTTCCATTTTGATTCTGTTATTCCTTGAGCGTTGAATAAAAGCCTAGAAAGGCATTCAACCCTGTACTTTGTGTGGTCTCTACTCGGGTCTCGGAGCGTGTGGGGAATCGGGTCACCACAACATCGACAGCACTTTGGCTAGATTTAATGATCTTTTCACCAACTTTAAACATCACAACCTGTTACCAACTGTTACCAAATTTGTCACTTTATTTTTTCCAAGTAAAATAATAATCTTGTGCAAATATACACTGAGTAAAAAATAAATACAAATGTATTTTTAATCAAGGAAAATATCAAGCGTCATTACCCATTCCTACACTCAGCCAGAGTCTTTAAAGTCTAAATCATTTACTTTAAATGTCCTTTCATAAACCACAGCCACACAGATCTGAGCTAGAGCAGCAATAGTGTTGGATCTTCACAGCGGTCCACCCATCACCCTTTGATCTTATTCACCAAATTAATTAACATGTCTTAGTTTGAAGTCAGAGTCTTCAAACTAAGACAGAGTTTGTGTGTAGCGTCTGTGTCTAAAAGAAGAGGAAGAGAGAGAACAACACAGGCAGGAGGAGGAGGAGGAGGAGAGGGACGGAGCAGGTGACGGTTCTGGAAGCAACAGTGGAAGAGTTTCCCGAGGCAACAACGAAACCGGGCGGGCTGGTGGAGATCTGGCCGCTGATCCAGTTCTGGTACTCGGACACACGGGCGTACACCCCCGGCGTGTTGGCCAGCGCGCAGCCAATGCCAAAGCTCACCACCCCAACCTCCACCCAACGGGAGCCATCCTTGTAGACCATGGGGCCCCCGGAGTCCCCCTGCAGGAGTAGAGAGGATTTCTGTTAGCATAGCGCACGCTGCTAAGGTACACATGGGTCTGATCTGCTACGGGTGGCAAGGCCTCTTGTTAATAGCATAACTAGGATAGTGTATTAAGAATAGCACACCTAGCGTAGCATAACTTCATAGCATGTCTAACATGGCAACTCTAGCATAGCATAACTGGCAAAGCCTACTTGGTATAGAAGCTAGTATAGAAACTAGTCCCATCGCTAGCACAGTTTGCATAGCATAGTTTGCATAGCGTAAACCGCAAGGTATTCTTAGCATATCATAAAAAGCATAGCATTCCCTGATCCATATTGTCAACGGTGGGAGGACGTAGTGGTAGAACGTACAGGTTTTGCACCCCCGGTACATATTGTCGAGGGGGGGGGGTTAAGGGGCAAGAATGAAGACCTGCTTTTAACAGTAACATGGTCAAAAACCTGTGTATATGTACTGTATGTACACTGCAAAAACTCTTATTTCTACTCAAACAGATACGCAGGCAAAAAAGTTAAGTTAAATCGTTTGTGAGCTGCTCACTCACAACCAAACAGTAACAGTAACTTAACAGTAACATGGTCAAAAACTTGTGTATATGTACTGTATCTCACATGAGATCTTTGTTCACGCGACACAATAGAGGTTTTTCAAAGTTGGCATGGGAGAGACGGTTTCTCTTTGGTCGCAAAATGTCTTTGAACACTAAAGAGTCTCTCGCAAGCTGCATATATGGCACTGATGCCCATGTCCTGTGTGTGCTTACAATGATAGTCACATGAATTCATAGTTATTTTATGTACTGTCGGGCACTTTGTTTACGGTTTAGTCACTTTATTTACATTTATTTCACATTTATTATTATACATTTATTAATGCTCATTCTTTTTGCATTGTGAAATTATTAATCTACTGCATATATAAACAATCTCCATATGTACAGGACCTTGTATCAAGCCGGGATGTACAAAACTGCTTTAAAAAAGTACCTTTTGCCGCGAGTGTGGCGCGGCGCGGCGCAGCCGGTGTGTGTTGGGCTTTACACCGTTACATGTACCAGTGTCGTCACGTCAGCATCATACGGAAGTGCCTCTGTGTGGTAGCAGTGACAGTTTTATTTCAGTCCGTAACAGAAATCTCCGGCTCGTTTGAGCTTCAGAAATTATTTTGGAAATGTAGCTTGTGTGGACGCTACCGTGCTAAGTGATCAATAAAAGAGCTTAACTACTGAGAAGTTACATGATTAAGAAAACAGCGACGCTACCACCAAGCTACTGAGAAATGTAGTTAAACTACAAACCTCCGCTACTGTAGTGATGCTGCTGCCCAACACTGCACTCCAGTCTTGGACTTGGTAAATGCACTGGCACAACAGATCTATGGACCGATCTATGGGTCAATATTGTAATTTTGCATGATTTGAGCTAGTGGGAGTATGTAGATGTTGAATAAAGAGGGTCCTAAGATCGAGCCTTGTGGGACTCCACATGTCACGTTGGTTGATTTTAAGCCTACCGTTCATTGATATCTTTTACACTTGATATTGACATGATAAATGAATCATCTTTTCGTTTAACTTTTGTTAATGCACACGCAAATTGCTTGGGTCGCTTTAGCTGGCGTTGCACTGCAGACACACGCAGGGCTTCTCCCCGGTGTGAATCCTCATGTGGGTCTTCAGGTTGGTGCTCTGTCCGAAGCATTTCATGCATTGGTGGCACTCGTATGGCTTCTCCCCGGTGTGAGTCCTCATGTGGCGCTTCAGGTTGGAGCTCCATTCGAAGTGTTTCATGCATTGGTCACAGCTGTAGGGCTTCTCTCTGTCGCCGGTGTGAGTCCTCATGTGGCTCTTCAGGGTGCGTGCCTCTCTGAAGCTCTCCATGCATTGGTCACATCTGTAGGGCTTCTCCCCGGTGTGAGTCCTCATGTGGCGCTTCAGGTTGGAGCTCCATTCGAAGCGCTTCATGCATTGGTCGCACCCGTAGGGCTTCTCCCCGTCACCGGTGTGAGTCCTCATGTGGGTCTTCAAGGTGCGTGCATCTCTGAAGCTCTCTGTGCATTTGTCACACCTGTAGGGCTTCTCGCCGGTGTGAGTCCTCATGTGGGTCATCAGGGTGTCTGCCTGTCTGAAGCACTTTGTGCATTGGTCACACTTGTAGGGCTTCTCCCCGGAGTGAATCCTCATGTGGAGCTTCAGGTTAGAGCTCCATTCGAAGCGCTTCATGCATTGGTCACACCTGTAGGGCTTCTCGCCGTCACCGGTGTGAGTCCTCATGTGGATCTTCAGGGTGCGTGCATCTCTGAAGCTCTCCGTGCATTGGTCACACCTGTAGGGCTTCTCCCCAGTGTGAGTCCTCATGTGGGTCATTAGGGTGTCTGCCTGTCTGAAGCGCTTAGTGCATTGGTCACACTTGTAGGGTTTCTCCCCGGAATGAGTCCTCATGTGGCGCTTCAGGGTGCGTGCCTCTCCAAAGCACTTCTCACATTGGTCACACCTGTAGGGCTTCTCTCTGTCTCCGGTGTGAGTCCTCATGTGGCTCTTCAGGGTGCTTGCCTCTCTGAAGCTCTCCATGCATTGGTCACACCTAAAGGGCTTCTCCCCAGTGTGAGTCCTCATGTGGCGCTTCAGGTTGGAGCTCCATTCGAAGCGCTTCATACATTGGTCACACCTGTAGGGCTTCTCTCTGTCACCGGTGTGAGTCCTCATGTGGGTCTTCAGGGTGCGTGCATCTCTGAAGCTCTCCGTGCATTTGTCACACCTGTAGGGCTTCTCCCCGGTGTGAGTCCTCATGTGGGTCATCAGGGTGTCTGCCTGTCTGAAGCACTTCGTGCATTGGTCACACTTGTAGGGCTTCTCCCCAGAGTGAGTCCTCATGTGGAGCTTCAGGATGCGTGCCTCTCCGAAGCGCTTCTCGCATTGGTCACACCTGTAGGGCATCTTGCCGTCGCCGGTGTGAGTCCCCATGTGGATCTTCAGGGTGCGTGCATCTCTGAAGCTCTCCGTGCATTGGTCACACCTGTAGGGCTTCTCCCCGGTGTGAGTCCTCATGTGGGTCATTAGGGTGTCTGCCTGTCTGAAGCACTTTGTGCAATGGTCACACTTGTAGGGTTTCTCCCCGGAGTGAGTCCTCATGTGGCGCTTGAGGGTGCGTGCCTCTCCAAAGCACTTCTCACATTGGTCACACCTGTAGGGCTTCTCCCCGGTGTGACTCCTCATGTGGCGCTTCAGGTTGGAGCTTTTTCTGAAGCGCGTCATGCATTGGTCACAGCTGTAGGGCTTCTCCCCAGAGTGAGTCCTCATGTGGCGCTTCAGGGTGCGTACTTGTCCGAAACTCTCCGTGCATTGGTCACACTTGTAGGGCTTCTCCCTGGAGTGAGTCCTCATGTGGTGCTTCAGGTCGTCACTACGTCCGAAGTGCTTCATGCATTGGTCACACTTGTAGGGCTTCTCTCCGGTGTGAGTCCTCATGTGGCGCTTCAGGTCATAGCTTTCTCTGAAGCGCTTTGTGCATTGGTCACAGCTGTACAGCTTCTCGCTGTCGCCGGTGTGAGTCCTCAGGTGGCGCTTCAGGATGCGTGCCTCTCTGAAGCTCTCCATGCATTGGTCACACTTGTAGGGCTTCTCGCCGGTGTGAGTCCTCATGTGGTGCTTCAGGTCACCGCCATGTCCGAAGCGCTTCATGCATTGGTCACAGCTGTACGGCTTCTCATCGGTGTGGGTACGCATGTGGACGATCATCTTGGCTTTGGGAAAAACCTTGCCACACAAGACACAGGGCCGGCCCTTGCGGCCGCCCTGAGGCCCAGTCAGCTCCTCACGGTGGACGAGCCGCTCAATACAGGTCAGGCTCTTGGCCACGCTGTGGTCCACGGACCGCGAGCTCAGGGCCTCCAGTTCTGACGCGGTGAAGAGGGTGTCATTGCCGTCCACCGCCAGTGGGCCCTCCCCTTTTCCGTAGACACTCAGGATCCGCAGCTCCCCGTTGTGACCGGACATGTGAGAGTAGCCGGGGGCGTCCACACGCAGACTCTCTGAGGTGGCGCCGCGCTGCGTGCTGTGGTCTCTAATGTCATTGCCGTCTTCTGCAGAGAGGAAAACAAAGTATTAATTCAGTATTTGCACAAAGGGATACAGTATGTACTCTGAACACACTTGTGTATTGGAAGAATTATATTGACATTCTTTCTATCTAACTTCTATTTATTGATTATGCCTTTTCCTTGACCTCGTTGAGGGGGTCACCGGTCAAAGGCACCGCTATGAGTCTACCTTTTAAGGATGTGGGGAGGTCATAAAAACCCAGGTCACCTGTTGTTTCCTATCACATGTTTTACCAATACTGACTGTGGTTACATGATCGGATCAGATCGGACTAAGACATAAACGATGTTGCACTTGACGGGGGGTATGTTGCACTCGACGGGGGGTCCGTCTGTGCACATGCGTCGGATCAGTTTGGGATAATGGTCGGAGACCTGCTGACTCCGCTATGCTAGGTGGCGCTGTGGCCCTTTAGACAAGTGGTGCTAGAGCCACTTCCGGTTCACGGCTACGTAAAAACAACAGCAAACTATCTGACAGCTGCTGCCGATGTGCTAGAAGCTAACCCACCACAGCGGGGATCAGGGAGGCACTACGGACTATTTCAGTGCAAACTTCCCTCTGCGCAGACCATTGATTTAGCCATGTCTTGGCATTTTGTTTGTTTTTTGTTGCTTATGTCTTTCATGCCACAAATAAAGTAATTACATTTTAACGTTTATGCAAGAAAAATCGGGTCTGTGGTCCGGAGGATTGCGCTGTCGGACTGTCAACACGTCTTCTTCCACTTCCGGGTGAAATCTCCGGGCAAAATTATCGCGCATGCACAGGACGCGAACTCCCCGTAAATCAACCCAATCCAATGCACATGCAGGCAGTTAGCGGACTAGGACCGGCTCAAGCCCAGCTATCCTGTCGGATTAACTAAACCGATCCTGAGACGATCCTTCTGGCGAAGTGGATTGAATAAACCTGTTTACATGAAACCAATCCTAAATCAATACGATCTTTATCCTATTATGCTCCTGCATGTAAACGCAGTCTATTGGGTCTAAACGTAGGTCAATTGGGAGGCAGAGTTGATTCAGCATTCCTGACAACTGTCTGCCATGAAGAAGATGTAAATCATTCTACTATAAACTGTATAAGTAGTCCTTGTGTTTTAGCAGGGCTCTGGTAATGATGCTTTTCCAAAGAGGACCAGGTTTTTTAGCGCAGGTAGAATCAAGTACATTCTCAGTGGATCCAGGTCGCTTGCTTGCATAACTGCAATGTGTATTACTAACCTACAGCGGGCATGCCTCCATCAAAATCCTCTTCAACCTTGATTGAAATGGTGTCTGAGGTCTGTTGCTTTCCACATGAAGAAAGAAACACACACAAGACATATTCTTTCATTTGCACAGAATAGTTGTCAATCCCCACTTACGACACATTGAATCATAAAGGTGTGTGCTTTCTATGGGTGTGTGCTGGAGTTGTAACAGAGGAATCCTCTCTTTTGGATGGTGAATGAGAAGATGATTTCCAACCTGAACACTCGGCTCCTCTCCGCAGACCAACCTCTCGCCGCGCTCCAGGCCCGTGGCCACGCTGCGGTCCGCAGACAGCGAGCCCAGGGCCTCCACTTCGGACACGGTGAAGAGGGTGTCATGGCCGTCCTCCTCCAGTGGGCCCTCCCCTTTTCCATAAACGCTCAGGATCCTCAGCTCACTGTTGGGACTGGACATGTGGGAGGAGCCAGGGGCGTCCATACGCAGACTCTCTGAGGTGGCGCCGCGCTGCGTGCTGCGGTTTCCAAAGTGATCGGAGTCTTCTGCAGAGGAAGAAAAAAAAGACAAATTAACTGTTTTGATACGTTATTCCCATAAAAGGAGGCAGAGTGTATTTGTACATGTGAAAGAAACTTTAAATGCATGTGTATGTAACATTACACAGAGGGTTTAAGAATGTGTACTGCAGACACAGATTCACAGTTTGAGAGGGATGTCTCCTCAATCCCCTCCTCCTAGACTCAAAGCTCAAGCGGGTGACCAGGTGCAGGACACTGAAGAACCACCAGCACAAAATGATCCGAGCACAACACTGCATGAGAGACAAGCGCAATTATCATATTTTGACAATAAAAAGCGCCAACGTGTCCATCCCTGTGACCTGATCAGCTAACATGTATACATGTTGAATTCGTTGATGTTTGAGAATGATAAAACAGCTCATGTGGCATCTGTCTTGAAACCCTTATGTGCTCTTGGTTGATTCCATCTTTGAAATGCCACTCCCAAATTTGACTTGTGTTTTAGCAGGGCGCTGGTCATGATGCTTTTCCAAAGAGGACCAGGCTTTTTAGCGCAGGTAGAATCGAGTACATTCTCAGTGGATCCAGGTCGTTTGCTTGCATAGCTGCAATGTGTATTACTAACCTACAGCGGGCATGCCTCCATCAAAATCCTCTTCAACCTTGATTGAAATGATGTCTGGGGTCTGCTGCTTTCCACATAAAGAAGAAAACACACACAAGACATATTCTTTCATTTGCACAGAATAGTTGTCAATCCCCACTAACGACACATTGAATCATAAAGGTGTGTGCTTTCTATGGGTGTGTGCTGGAGTTGTAACAGAGGAAGCCTTTCTTTTGGATGGTGAATGAGAAGATGATTTCCAACCTGAACACTCGGCTCCTCTCCGCAGACCAACCTCTCGCCGCGCTCCAGGCCCGTGGCCACGCTGCGGTCCGCAGACAGCGAGCTCAGGGCCTCCACTTCGGACGCAGTGAAGAGGGTGTCATGGCCATCCAACGCCAGTGGCCCCTCCCCTTTTCCGTAGACCCTCAGGATCCTCAGACCGGACATGTGGGAAGAGCCAGGGGAGTCCATACGCAGATTCTGAGACGGCGCCGCGCTGCCGTCTCCAAAGGTATCACAGTCTTCTGCAAAGGGAGAAAAAAATTATTAGTATTATTAGTAATTGTTTTGATACACTGCATAAAAGGAGGAAGTGAACAAAATGTGTACTGCAGACACAGATTCAGTTTTGGGGAGGGAGGTCATAGCTCAAGCGGGTGGAGGACACTGATGGACCACCAGCGCAAAATTATCTGAGCACAACATAGCATGAGAGACGTGCAATTATTATATTTACATAAAGCTCTGCAGAAATCTGCTAATAACCCATTGGTTTGAATCAGGTGTAAAGGGGAAACATGAGTGGGCCTATGTATTCAGGAAGAGTGAACAGGCCATAATTACCTCAGTATAATGCTAGAACCGGTCAAAGACAGTTGTATTTGTTTGTGATCAGCAGACCTTAAAGATTCGGGACATTCCCTTTTGTATCCAAGCAGTAGAGTTCAGTGCCTGTACCTTCTTTGCTGAATTGTGCCCATTCTCTGGTTTGCAGAAGTGCACCCTCAGTCAGAAAGGTGATCCAAATAACAAAGAAGTGTACAACACTCGCGTTACAGTGTGTGTGTGTGTGTGTGTGTGTGTGTGTGTGTGTGTGTGTGTGTGTGTGTGTGTGTGTGTGTGTGAGTGTCTGTGTGTGTGTGTGTGTGTGTGTGTGTGTGTGTGTGTGTGTGTGTGTGTGTGTTGTGTGTGTGTGTGTGTGTGTGTGTGTGTGTGTGTGTGTGTCCTGCTGCCATCAGCCTTTACATAAGCGACAGTAACTGGGCT
>OMLJ01122852.1:1297-12996 GCA_900302595.1 Gadiculus argenteus | reverse complement strand
TGACTGTGTGAGAGAGAGAGAGGGGGGGAAGAGGGGAGGGGCAGAGAGAGAGAGAAAGAGAGTGATGGTTTGAGTGACAGAAAGAGTAAGAAAACTTCCCTCTGAGTGTTTGCCTGTAATAAAAAGTTTGGAAGGTAAAAGTTATAACTAGAGACCGTAGTTGGCGTCTGTTACGTCAGGACTCCACTGTCACAAAATGTAGTCTCTTCACTTCACACAAAAGCTGAACACAACACACAGCGTCTAACATCATCAATAAGCCAGTTTAGGGTTTGGAAGACATGTCTGATCTCATCCAAAGACAAATCCTTTGAAGTAAAAAAAACAGGACCAATTTTTATTGAAGACACACATGCCGACGTTGGCGATTGTGTGCTTGATCATTTATTAAAACTATTAAATTTGAAATGAAATCAGCTTATTCGTCTCCCCACTCTTCTTTAGTCATAGTCACTTAGTCACGTTTCTCCTTTTGTGGGCTGCTTTCAAGTTTTAGTATTCAACTCCCAGGACTCCTTGGATAGTCAACTTGCATAGTTTGTGTTTCCATTCTAGCTAAAACATTCATGTGTCATCCATTGAACCATCATTGTTTCTGTTAGAACGAAGACGAAGACTTATCTTTGGACTAGTTTGACTATTTGGTCTTCTACTGTATATTTTGGGAAAAGTCTAAATTCTACCTTCTACGTTACAAAAACACAATAAACGAGAATAAGCCGTGGTGAAAAATAGTCAAAACATGGTGAAGTCTGGCCACTAAGTCATGATAACGTAATTACGCAGTGCTTCAACAAACCGAAAAAATTAAAACCAAATGAATAAATCATCAACATGCCTCCGACAAGGACCCCCCCACCCATGACGGAGCGTGGCCCGTCTTCCTATTTTGATGATATTGTTTTCTTGATTTTTTTGTGTTGCGTTTAAACCTCAGCCCTATTAACCCTTCCAAAATGCCCCGACACGTACGACCGAGTCTGTGGGGTTTACGTTGCGCTCTGTCGAGACTGTCTGCCAGTAAAGGAGCTTTTTTTTCGAGAATGGCTTCGCCTTTATCAATTATACACCGGGGCGTTTCAATTATAAAGTGCCTCGTCTCTGTCACAGACCTGCTGTCTGCCCCGAGTAAGTGGACTCACTCGATACGTGACACAGCACTCACTGTCCAGGGCTAGCCATGTAGCGCTGCCTGTGGGGAGGAACTCTCACACAGCCTTCTGTCTGAGCTCTGGAAGAGGCGGTATCACGGGCTGAGGAGTGACGTCCTACAGAAGGAGAGGCTCTCTGCAACACTCATTGCTCATACTACATTCCGTATCCCATGTTTTCTTATTATGTTTGTTTTCTGTGTTTGTGGTCGTTCTACACCTCAGTTGGTTCTGTTTGTTGATGTCTTCTCTCCCTTTTTCATTTAGTCTATTTTGTGTTGTGTTTTTTGCCATTCCCCCCCACACATCGGCCATTCCACCATCCCTTCTTTTTTGTCTCTCCTTTCTCCAAGGTTCATTGTTTCAGAAGGCAACAGAGAGCAAAGAAAGGAATGATTTGGGATTCACATGTGAGTTGTTTTATGTTTTATCCCCGTCCCTACCGGCCTCCTCTTCAGCACCTAATTATTTCCGCCTTTGATACAGCCCCCTCTCTCACTTCTTTTGAGTGCTCCCGGAGTTCATGTTTTCATTTTATATATATATATATATATATATATATATGTGTATATATATACAGATTTGTTTTTCCTTTTTTCTTGATCTTCGTCTAGGTTTCCATGACCGTCCCATTATATCATTATAAATTACAGAGAAAACGAAGACGAAAGGAAATAAGGTTGTTTTAGCCCATTGCAGCACTGGGAATCAGCTTTATAAATGGGCTGCAAAGTGTTTCTTACAAATAGTGACTAGTCACCCCTCACTGTGACACGTGTCCAATCAAAGCAGGCTGTTACAACAGGACATGACATAACAGCTAGTGAGTCATTCCGGATGTGATCATTTCATATTTGAAGTGGTCTAATTTTTTGTTCAAAAGTGTCTCAGGCCCCAGAGGTATAATTGTCTCACTCTCCCACTCAAAGAAAAATGGGTGTTTGTTGAAACCTTAAAAAATGCTCTGACTGAGAGGATTTAATATGTTTAGAATAAAAAAATAACACCCTGAAAAACTGGAAAGTTCAAGATTCATAGTCAAGGAAAGATGGCTAATATTTCAATTTGCAATATCATGCACTCTCAGTTAAAAGGGTTGCTATTGATTACAGAATCCATGCATTGATTGGCATCCCCTGTCATCCCAACAAGATGTAACATTAGCCTGGACATTACAGTTTTCTCTTTCTATTCACAACAGTTCTTTCTTTCTTTCTGTCTTCCCTGATCCTCTACGTCAATGATTGTTGCCAGTAACATTGAGTAAGTCGTTCTGCAGTGATCAGTGTGGCCAAGGCCTCACTGATCACTGCAGAGAAACTTGCTCAATGTTACTGGCAACAGTGGATTGGACAGTGGGAATGATTGCCAGGAAGCTCAACAAATCAATATGCAGGGATCCATGTTGACCATGTGGGTTAACGTTGGCTTCTGTTTGAGTGTGTTTGATAGTAATACAAAGGCACAGAACATGGACTTGCATTCATCACATTCATATACATACAATGCATAACAGGCATAGCTATATATGCAAATATATACAGTTTGGCAGACCCTTGAGGTATCTAGCAATACCTTGAGTGCATACATTTTTGTCATGGATTGCCCCAGTGGGGAATCTAACCACCAACCCTGTGGACGCACGCACGCACGCACGCACGCACGCACGCACGCACGCACGCACACACACACACACACACACACACACACACACACACACACACACACACACACACACACACACACACACACACACACACACACACACACACACTTACTCAGTCACTCACTCTGTCACACACACACTTACTGAGTCACAAGCTCGTTCTTATTTGTGATAACGAGGATGATGCAACTGAATAGCTCTTGTTCTTGCGTACAAACACTGGGAGCTCCAGACACGGTCCGTCCATTCTGAAGCGTCAAGAGTGCAGGGAAAACACAAGCACTGTATTTACGTCCATCCTGACAGGCGATGACAGCGTGTTGAGTCAAGGGCACGCAGTCAGGCGTTTATAAGGAAAGGCTAATGGACAGTGAGTTTAAAACAGCGGTGCTATGACAGGAGGGTAAAGAGGGGCGACTACAGGGCTTAGTCATCATGTGAGGAACCAAGAGTTCTCTCTGAGAATCTCTTTGGATTTTCACGAAACATGACCTAAGAGCATTAGAATAGTTTTGCCCCACAAACACAAAACCATTTTTCATATTTAAATTTAGTGGCTAGTGATGCCCATAAAAATCATGTACATTGAGAATAAGCTTTTAAAACATGACGGAGCACTTTGTTTGTCTAGCGTTCATTGGTACATACATGGTGGGTCATTGTAATCACTAGTGGAGACACTGTCCATCGCTAGGCTTAGTCGATTAGCTTTAACTGAGGATCTGAGTTTTATTTGCAATCAAAACATCAAAACATTTTGCGTTGAATGTGGCCACCTTGAGCCAAGGGTGGAAATGTATTTCTCATAGAAATACATTATGAACATTATGTGTTTGAGTAGATTTGAGAATCACCAATGCCTGTTAGTGATTAACAAATATGTAGGTGAACACGGATAGCTTAAACGAGGAGAAGTAATAACAGACCACTTTGGACATCAAAGGCAGAAAATTACTCAGATATGGAGAGGAGTAGTCTAATATTGGAAAATGTAACAAATTATTGGAGAGTAGCTCATAAAGTTCCCCGTTGAGGTCGCAATATTCTTGCTTATTACTGTAACATACTTGGAAGGAGTCCTTGTTTATGTGGTATGGGTGATGTTAGGTACTTTTACTCTGCGCAAATGAAACATGAGAAAATGTGTTGCCATATGAAGCATTGCAGAATAATTATAATTAACTTTATAATGGCTGTGTTTCTGTTATTAATGTCTTTGAAATATAAAGAGAGAGCTTTTGCTTTGTATAATTAGTTTACTCAAATGTCTTAATACAAGTGTGTGATACAGCGGTATTATTACATCATCTTCTACCTCTGTTCATACAAATGCAATACTATTGCTATTGAGTTTTTACAGCAATTAATGTTTGCACAGCAATACATGCATTTGAATAACACTAGAATCAGTTTAGTAGTAAGACTTTGTAATTACAATATGTAGGTTACTTAGACAGGGAAAATAAATAGCACGTTTCAGCTGTCAACAAATCCTGTTGTTGATATGAGAGAGAGAGAGAGAGAGAGAGAGAGAGAGAGAGAGAGAGAGAGACTGACTGTAACGCTGCACCCCCTCCTGTCCCTCAGGTACCATGTTTTCCTGGACCGATGCTACGCCTCCATCTCTCCACGGCCCTCAGACTCCACCTTCTTCAACCTCTTTGTCCCGTAAGATAAAATAACTAAACACATACGCGTTAAAGGTGACATATTATACCACCAGGTATGAGCCGTTACAAGCTGTTTTGAAAATAATAATTCTAATAATAATATAATACATTTTATTTTAGCCACCTTTAAAGTCACCCAAGGTCACCTTACATAGAGTAAAAAGCATAAAATAACAACAAAGCATGAAATAACAGCATCAAACATTATTAAAACCAAACATCAATCACTGTAGAAAACATAGTGGTAGTTTGAAACAGGTGAGTTTGGAGTTGGTTTGGATTTGAATGTTGTGATGGACTCTGACTGTCTTATGTGTGTGGGGGGGGGCGGGAGTTCCATAGTCTGGGTGGTGAGCAGCTGAAGGCTCGGGCACCCATGGTAGTAAGGAGTGGTGTGGGGACGATGAGTAGTGCAGCAGAGATTAACCGCGTACCTCATCTGTATATTTTTGCGTTCAATTAGACATTTAAAAACATTATTTGACTCCGCCGACAGCGAGACCCGGCCAATGTTAGAGACCGGCCGCTAATGGAATACAGGCCAGTATTAGAGCATTTACGGTAGTCCGGAGTCATTAGTGATTTTGACTTGGATGGAAGTTTTGGATGGAAGCCAGATTGGAACGATTCATGGAGGTTGTTTGTGTCGAGGTGGGACTGTAGTGCTGTAGTGTTGTGCGGCTGCTGATATTTTTGATTTTACTGATATAATACATTTTTTGGTTCATAAGGCAAAGGCTTTATTGTAAAAATAAATGTCTCTGTGTGTGATACATCGCACTGCCATGCACCAAAGCTAAAATAAAATTGCACAAAAATTGAATCACAAAAAAACAAAAACATTGTCTGTACTGCACGCCCAAAGGTGCTCGACCGACCCGCTGACCACCATGATGGAGAACGGCGACAGCCAGACTGCGCGCTTCTTCTTCTCTGCCTTCCGCTTCATCGAGCAGCAGAACGAGACGGTCTCCACCTACTACCTGCACTGCATCACCCGGCTGTGTGAGAGCAGCACCTGCAGCACCTTCAAGGTGAGCGCAGGCGTCGGAGCGTCGTTTGTAGCACTTCCAGTGTTCCCGTTTGTCTTTGCGGGTGCCGCTACACGATGCGTCGGGGGAATAACAGTCACTGGCTAGTCATTGTTATTGTTAGCCTCATTAGCCTTTTTAGCAACAGTGCTTAACATTGACTGCGTTTACATGCCGGAGCATAATCATCTAATGAACGTTGAATGAAGATTGGATTCATGTAAACAGGTTTATTCGATCTGCTTCGCCAAAAGGATCGTCTCAGGACCGGATTAGCGAAGCCGATAGGATAGCTGGGCTTGAGCCGGTCCTAGTCGGCTATCTACCTGCATGTGTACTCGATCGGATCGTATTACCGGGAGTTCGCGTCCTGTGAATGCTCGAGAATTTCAGCCGGGGATTTCACCCGGAAATTGTCAAACTCCTCGTACACCATCGTTGTTTGTATGCCGCCAGATAGTTTGTTGTTGCATTTACGTCACCGTGAACCGGAAGTGGCTCTAGAACCACTTGTTGAAAGGGCTACAGTGCCACCTAGTGTTGCGGAGTCAGCCAGTTCTCCGACCATTATTCCAATCTGATCCGATGCATGTATACTCAGAGAAGTGACCGATCGTGATCCAATCGATCCGATCTGGTCCGACCATGTAACCGCAGTCAATGTATCGCACACACAGCAAGACACATTATGGGCGCGGCCATATTTGTTTGTGTTGTGTCGTACGGTCCCAACACAACATCCCGAGATGTGACGACCGAAAGGGGGCGTGGCTCTGTGAAATGCCGCAAGAAAGCTGGGAGATTTCCCACTTTGCAGCTGATGTGGGTGGTGTACGAGGCGTCTGGAACGCACCGTGAGGCCTGTGGGTGGAGACTCACGCGTTGGGTTGTGTCCTCAGACGTGTAACGAGCGGAGGAGGAGGCGCACCGTGAACACCGCCGTGGTCCAGGAGGGGCTGACGGAGCTGTCTCTGCTCACCGTGCCCATCAGGACCAAGGCAGAAGGCAGTATGTGTCCCATCATAACCAGGGGTGTAGTGGGCGGGGCACACCGTCCCCTCATTAGTTTCAGTATGTTCAAAAAAAGAATTTATTTTTAATGTATTTATTTTATTTAATTATTAATTATATTTCTTCTTTTTTTTAATAACCCTATTATACCGGTAATAACTTAGAAGAATCAGTGAAATTTAATTATAAAACCCATTAAAATGTACTTTGAGCTAACAATAAACCCAGAGTAGAATACAAATTTCATCCAGTAATATGAATAAAGGATAAACCAATAGAAGGTTAATGTTAGTATCGTCATAATCCACACTTTCCATATTTGGCAAAGTGAGAAACTTGATACTTCTTCTAAAATGTGTGCGCGCGTGCACGTGGCATTCCGTTTATTATGACGTCCTACCCAACGTCCCCCACTAGAAAAATCCCCACTACACCACTGGTCTTAACCCATCACTTCACCTCAGTTCAGTTCCATTTAATTCCATTCCGTTAAATTCTATTCAGTTCAATTCAATAAAGTTCAATTAAATTCAGAGGGCTTTATTGGTATGGGAAAGCTTTTACATGAAAGAATGTTAAAAGTAATGCACGACTACTAGTAACAAAAATATGTAACCAAGTTAAAATTGCCTACAGTGGAAGATACTCAAATAAGACCATATTGGCTTACAGAAATTGTAGTTAACATATAATGGTATGACTATTGAGTGTAAAAAAACCTGTGTGTGAGATAGAGAAGAACAAAGAGAGAGAGAGATATCAGTGTCACACTTGTGCTATTGTCTTACATCTAATCACATTAACTTTCATTTATTCAGCCTCACATTTTTGTCTCCAAGGGCCTCACAAGCTAAAATTCTTTGACACCAATGATTTAATCTCTTCTCTAGCTGTGGCCTATTCGACTTAATTTAATAATTTGATGTAATTTCCATGTACTTACACTGCTTATTTCTCTTCTAGCCACTACGTCCAAAGAACAGGGTAAGCTTGTTCTCCTAATAATAATAATAATAATAATAATAATAATAATAATAATAATAATAATAATAATAATAATAATAATAATAATCTCAATAATAATAATAATCATTATTACAATTGTTTTGAAGCTTCTGATTGATTCCTATTGTTCGCTCACAGAGCCCCCTAGTGGTCAGGGTCAGAACAGCGCGTCCATCGGACTGGGCATCGCCGTGGGGGTGCTGCTGCTGGTCGGAGCCGCGGCGGTGCTGACGGCCGCCAGCTTCTACCGGAGAATGAGACGGTTCAGCTAAGACGACGTCTCAAAGACCCAGGACCGGGAGGAAGAATAGAGATATGCTCGCATAATGTAGCACTTTTTATTGGACTATTATAGCTGTTAGGTCTGAGTTACTGTCAATACAACCAGGGTTGCTGGGTGCTGGGTGGGAAATCTGGCCCAATCTGGCAACCCTGAATACAACTGTTAAAAAGTCTGTTTAAACAAAATGGAAAGGGAAAGATAAACGAAAGAAAGATCAACTGCCATAGTAAGCTACGTTGGAGATGAATGAAGACGAAATTATAGAAAGAAAGGAATAGTGAAAATAAACCATTTATGTGCTGTACATTTTCATTGCCGTTGTAAACATGTGTGTGAACCTTAATGGTGTATGTATGATTAAATGTTTGAACCATATACTGTGCTGCTGTCTGGAACTCTGGTGTTCCCCATCGGCCTAACCCAACGACACCCAGACGCACAACTTTGCCTGTTTTTAAGAGGAACATTTGTATGAATTATTTTGCACAAAGAATAAATATACTCTCCAATTCTAAAACACTAGTGGGGATACACTAGGGGATGAATTAGCTCAGCATTCGGATAATTTACGCAGTTTTTTGTGGCATGAGATAGTTCATAATTTGTAAGGAAACTTTCTCTTATAGGTGTAGTTTACTTTTTTCATGCCCACATGTAATAGGCTACTACGATTAAAGCTGTCTCAATACGAATTATTACGGTGTGTCATATCGTTTTTTAATCCAGCAATTCACACTTTTACAATATAACAAATAAAGTACACAGTCCTCATCCACTCATATAAACATTAATGTCATGAGTCGGATGCTGTGGCAAACATCCTCCTCCTCCACCAGGGGGCGCCTGGACACAATATTTCCCTTTCGACTCTAAACAAAGAAGCTTGTTATCATGTCATCGTGACTGAAAGTTTACTGTGAATTTTCCAATAATATGACTGACATTGGGAGAGGGCGAGATGCACTACAGCGTAACATTAAAGATAATGAACGATAATGTGTAGCCTGCGTCATTATGACAGGGATTGTTGGAGCTATTCTTACATGCGTCTGTTTGTGACCTGGGGACGGGATGACTTTAAGCAGTTACTTAAGCAATACTTTTTTTGGTTGACGTGTGTGCAAGAGATAAATATCGCTTTTTAAGTCATCTTCCCCACTTTAATTAAAGTAACAGGGATGAGCTCGCTATCTAACGGCGCGAACGCTAACCTTAACCAGCTGGCGGCCTTCCTTATATGGTCATATCCGGAGAGCCCTCTGGGAGCGAGAAGCCAACGACCGCCTGTAACTATACCCCTGTTGCTATACCCTACCGGCCGAATAAATTAATATAAACCACGTTAACCACGTCACTATAGTTACTAATTTTCCATTTAATTACACCTAGTCGGATCATATCACAGCTCAGGCTCCCCTGTGTTGGGTGAAAAAACCTGAAAAACAAAGTTACAATAAACGTTATATGAAATCTCCATCCATATGGACTCACTAGTGTGTTTTTGGCTTCTTAATTTACCTGTCTTTTCTAATTAATATTCATCGAGCCAGTCTGTCGGCTATAGATTTGATTAAGCAGGCAGGGGGACAATTATAAAAAAAAATGATGAAGCAGCTTTCTTTAAATTAGGTCAGGCATATGAACGTGAAGTGTATTGTTCTGATTAAATAAAGCCTGTGGTTGTGTTAATTTCCCCTCAGACTCAGACAAGCAGGAGTGCCGTTTCACTGTGCGGACCGTATCGTCCTCAAGGCGGATAGTGTAGTGCAAATATTCCAAAAACACAACAGGCCACACAACACACAACACAGCACACAGCCACAGAATGAGACACACACACACACACACCACACAAAGGAGCATGGATAAACGACTGAGGCGTCCTTAAACACACCGCCTCTGTGTAGTGTGTGTGTGGGGCCTGGGCGATTGGAGAGCAACAGTATTTGTCTATGCAGTGAGTGAGAGTGTGTCAGTCCCGTAATGAGAGGCGTGCTGAGTTGTGTGTGTGTGTGTGTGTGTGTGTGTGTGTGTGTGTGTGTGTGTGTGTGTGTGTGTGTGTGTGTGTGTGTGTGTGTGTGTGTGTGGGTGTGTGTGGGTGGGGGGTGGGGGGGGGGGGGGGTCCAGGCTGCTCTGTCTGGAGGGCTCACTGTAAAACATCTGTGATAGGAGGTGGCTTGCCCCAATTACACAGCGGCCTATGTCTCGTCGTCCTCCTGTCCTGCACGCTACCATCTTTTATTCATGCCGCCATGCAGCCATACCTATTGGGCGCTCAATTAAAAAAAAAACAGATTGAGCCAATTAATTAATTGTGGAATTATCATGACAAAGGATGCAGAGGGGAAAATTGCGGATTGTCTAATTGGATGTTGACACGTGCTTGAACCTGCAATTAAAGAGTGTGGCCTGCAATTAAGCTATCTCTCTCAGCGGCCGATGAGGGTTCTGAATGAGAGTGTTCTGAATAGTCTCAGCGTGGTTGGCACGGAGATAACGTCTCCGTGCCAGGACGCCGCTGTCTGCAAGGGACTGAGCACCTGTGCAAATCAACGTGATGCCTTTATCTTTTGAGAAACTAGTGCAGTGCCCGTAGGAAGTGGGCATTTTTATTTGGCTAAACGACTCCACCACGCAGCGATGGTGTTAGCGGCTAATGCCGCTTGCTAGTGTAACCTTAAACAACACAGAAACGCTATCTTTCCGTCCGTATTGTGCTTAGCTGTCGGTTAATAAAGTTTTGTTTTTACGGTTTCAATGGAGCAAACTGATACGGAAGGAAGGGCTTCATAACTAATAATAACTAACTAACTAATAACTAACGGTTAATCCGGTTATATATTAAAATGTTCTATTTGAAATAACAGCCATTTCAAGCTGCACCAGCCGTCTGCTATTTCGTAACTCTGCGTCTCTCTCCTGTTCTGCCTCAGGCGCGGTCACACGCAGCACGTGTGATCGGCGTGTGTGGTGGTGAAAAAGCGTCTTTGAGTGTGTGAAAAGCGCTGTATAAATGCAATGAATTCAGTCTTATAGAGTTTAGTCTACTGTTCATAATAGGCTCATTTAGAGATCATTATTCTCCGCCGCTCGCATGCGGGAATAATTAAGACTTGAGGAGAAATTAAACAGTGTGCCGATACGCTGTGTCCGTCTAACTTCCAATAAGTCACCTGATCTGTGAAGATCAGGTGACTGATCTTCTGATCTGATTGTGTGAAGTGAAACCAACGCACACGCCACAGTCCACTGACCCCCAATTCATTTTTTTATTTTTTTTAACCGACAAGCGACAAAATTAACCGGTTAACGTTGATACGGTCAACCACCGGTCAAACGGTCGTGGGTTAACATCCCTAATTCGGATAGTGTCTCAAAAGTGCACTTTCAAGGTACACTGTGTAATTTTTTTCACCCAATTAGTGGTTAAATGTTATTTTGCATTCAAACGAAGACTGCTCTCTAGCGCCTCACGTTTTCAAATGTGCGTTGCAACCTGTTGAAACTACGGCAGGCGGTATGTGTCAAGATTCAAGAAGCTATGACGACAACATGTCCCGTATGCCACGTGGTGCTTTTTGTCCCTCTGGGCAGTCCATAGACCGGAAGAACATGGCTGCCTCCGTAGAGCTTACCCGTCCTATGTAGATACAGAGAAGAGATTCTGCACTCAGGAGGAGAAGTGAGATTGTTGGCAGAGATAATTTTATACCAATGAGGACTTATTTAAGACGTTGATTTGAGGTAATAAATTACTTAAAACATTACACAGTGTCCCTTTAAATAGTAGTGTTAGGATGTACATCGATCAAAGTTGTGAAATCTGTGTTAAACTGTGTGTCTTTTTTCTCCAGCATTGTTGACATTGTTTCTGTCTCTCTT
>OMLJ01122849.1:15770-31405 GCA_900302595.1 Gadiculus argenteus | reverse complement strand
AGACTGCAAATGCGCTGTCAAAATATCAACTCGTCCACTTCAATGCACTCATAGCTCTTAAAGGGGATGGGAGACGGAACTCTCATTAGTCTACTGCACGTTACGCCCAGAACACTCCTACGGGTAATGAAGCTCCTTCAGACCAACCTTTTTTAGATTTGCCCCGGGAGCAAAAGTATTTTATCCGCCATCATAATAGCAACATAGCCACATAGCCGCCCTCAACGGTCTATGCGTTTGACACTTTAACGGTTTCAGACCGTTAAAAATAGAGCCCTAGGACTTATTTCCATTGTGGACCTCAACACAAAATATCAGGTCAAGACAAGTCACTCACAGTGTGTGTGATAATCAATAAAAATATTGTTACACCCCTAATCGTGGCAGTGGCTTTCAGTGACGACAGGGCTTACTGACCTTGCTGTTGACTATGCGCGTGTAGACCTGCAGCACACGTGCCCGGACATGGGAGTGCGTGTCGTGCAGATGCTCCTGCAGCGTGTCGAAGAAGCGGTCGCGGTCCGCTTTGCCGGACTCGTCCAGAGCGTCGCCGCACAGGACCCGCACCAGGACGTCCCCCAGGACCTCACACACCGCCACGCGCATGCTGTTGCTCTGGGTAGCAGATGGAACATAACGTTGGGTCATAGCAACTGTATACAAATCCATGCACATGGCATTAAAATGCATATATTTAGCAGCAGGTCGGGGTACAGGTCAGGGTACCTCTTGCTTGCAGATAGTCTGACCATTAGGGATCGAAACCAGTGCTACTGCATTATACCAAGCCCAATACAGTCAGGTACTTTCTTCCAATAGACTGCATTTAACATATAAGGGCCATTCAAACATGCTACACTGTATACCCAATGACAATGAATGTTTAAATTGTAAGTGAACCACTGCTTCAGCAGGAACACCAAGATAAAAGCAAAATGCTTTTTGGGCAGTGCACTCTAGGAAGGAGGGTCAGGTTATCCCCCCAGTATAGAACCCCAGGCAAATGTTGTTTATGCTTCACAGTCGTTATACTACTAAGTCTCGGGCACGGTAAGTATACTTTCTCAGATGCTAAAATCAAAACGAACCACTGCTTAGACAGGGCTTTACATGTCCTTGCAATAACCTTTGCGTGTCTGAGAAGCATAACCCTCTCTTGGTCCCAATAATTAATCAACTACTGCCCGGACAGAGCTCCACGCACACCTCACTGCTAAGGCCCCTTTGGTCGGGACGACAGAGGGTTACTAAAGGCCATTCCACATCAAAACAAGAAAATAACTTATGCTGTGGTCCAGGTGAGAACATTCACAAACTGGTCGGCAGAGACTGAGACTTTACAGTCGGTTTCTCTAAATGCTGGTCTTACTTCACTAACAGATGGGACCAGATGGCATAGACAGGTACAACATAAGTCTGTTGGTCTCACCTCTCCTTCCAAGTGTGTGATGAGGACACTGATGTTGGAGATAATCAACTCAGGCACCAGGGAACTCAATTCCGACAGGAAAGACGAGAAGGCCTTGACCCCTGACCCTTCTCTAGCAAGCTCCTCACTGGACTTCTGAGCAATCTCCCTTAATGAGCAAAAAGATAAACCGTACAAATATCCATTGGTTAGCCTCACAATAACCACCAGACATTTCAGCGAGCCTTCAAGGTTTCTTCTATGGTAATTATTTTTTTGTGTCCCGTGATGCTCTTTGAGACCAACTGGGATTAAGTGCTATACAAATATAATTTACATGACAAATGCATATGGATTGATGTATACAAAAATGTATTGCGTCGAACAAACCCAGGTTAAAATGCATTAAAAAAAAAAGTACAGACTAAATATTGTCCCTTACCTTATGACCTCTCCTATTATTGCCCGGACTCCATACTCTGTGCTCCACACAGAGACCGCCTGAGCACACACAGAGGACAGCTGCTCAAAGTGCTGCAGCAACTGAATCACTTTGACACTTGCACCTGTGGAGAACAGCGAATGGCAGTGGGTGGTAAGAGGATATCTTGAGTTGAGCACAAAGTCAAGCATAAACAGCCGTTGAGGTACACTAATTGGGCGTATTTCCCGTTCTGGTTCAGGTTGAGTTTAAGACTTAATGTGAATTTGTTGATAACGTGGCTAACCCAGTTGGTGGTTGTACTTCTTGATCAGCAGCCCGAGCAGGTGGATGACTGCATCCCTGGTGGGCTTGCTCTTCACATGGCTGATGGTGGGGTTCTCAAGGAGCTTGTAGCAGCAGCATGTCACACAGCTATTGGAAAAGACGCAGAGAGGTGAGAAGATGCAGGCGACGGAACAACCTGAGAAGACGCATCAGCAGTCTTCATTATTGTAACATGATATACTTTTAGTAATGAATGAAGAAGCACAATGTTAGATCATTAATATCCTAACCAATATTCTGTTTATCAAGAAGATGTACTGCAATAGATTAATTATCATGTAGGAAACTTTGGATGAACCGTATAAAACAAAACGTTATGTTGCCTGCCTCTACATTATAGACAACAACAACCCCTAGGAGAGGTTTGGGAGAAACAAAACTGCCATGCTAAACTACACAGTATAAAATCATTATTGCAGAAGCCGGAACACTTGTCATCTCCCATTAAACAAACAATGTTTAACAACGATCTGGGCTGCCGCGTGAGACCAGCAGGAAATCGCATTGCCCAAATTGAGCTCATTTAGCCATGGCAGATCCTGTACTGGCTCCGGTGGTCATGTGTTGGTAGAGCACCTGATGAACTCTTCCTCCACCAGGGACAGGCTCCAGAGGGAGCGGATATCCAGCTGGAAGAGTTGTACCAGGGCCTGCAGCACCGTCTCCCTCTCAGAGTCCCACTGCGCCAGACCCTCTCCACCCTTGCCCTTTTTGCCTGCCTGCAAGTGAAATATATCCAAATGTTACACACAAGGGATATGCTGTTTTCTACATTTAGTACACTAGTACATACTAAAGGTTACATTTTTTTGCATTTGCCCTCAGATTACCAAAGAATAATAATAATCTTCGCTTTCAAAAGACCCTCAACAGAGACTTGCTTCTTGCCACCTGATACATATACATTCAAAAACAATTCACACAAAACATGACAGACACACATTGTCTGAGCCCTACCAGTGTCCATCTGCATTTCTACTGAGAGGACAGAAGTGGAGGGCTCTAAAATGACTGTAGGTGCGCCCTTACAGCAGTGCAACAAGACTCCGTCACACTGCCAAGATTACCCACCAACCAGGTGACATAAAAGCAAGATCTCTTGGTCCGACAAGCTCATAAACGCCATAATCTCATCACTGGGCAAGTACTCTCAAAGATACAAAATACATTTAGCGAGTGCAACCCCTTGCATCCATACCTTGCCCGGAGCAGTGACGATACTTTGTCTGCAGGAGTCGCTTTCAAGCACCTCTGTAAGTTTGCAGAGTAAAAATACACCCATCTTCACTGCATTTAGCTGCTTCTTGCGGTCTGCGGCTGGGAGGTCAGTGGAGATGAGCAGTGCCGGCAAGGACACAGACAGCCCACTCACAACTGTAAAATAATGAAATGGGGGTGGTTGAGAGCATTGATTACATTGTGAAATAATTTTGATTCACGATGTTTATGCAACCATGTGCCAAATCTGACCTTGTATTAGCAATTCAAGAGTGTCCTCTTTGATGCTCAAGTCCACCGCGTTGCTGTGCCTTAATAAGAGAAACGAGAATTTGGAACAATGACCAAATGGTTTGCAATTCACGTTGGAACTACGTGAGACACAAAAAAGCAGAGGTGGGTGACAAGACTCACTGTAGCACACTGTAACCAGTGTCGAAGTGCTCTAAGATACACAACGGCCCCTGGCTTCTTAATGCGGCCTTGAAACCTGTTTGAGAAATATCACGTTCAGGAACAATACAGTTAACAAAATATACAATTTGTATTGCATAACAAGCCCAGTCTGCACCGTCGTACTACTTACTGGTGAGGTGGGCTGGTACGTGCTTAGGGGACACCACATCTTGGACCAGGTACTGGTTAATGCCCCCGGTTTTCACGAGGTCGCCCACGCAGACGGGTACAAAGAAGTCCCAAGACATGTCTGTAGTACAACAACATGAACTTACTCAACAATCAATGCAGATCTGCCCAAAAATGTGATGTCCGCTAGCCCTCCGCTATTGGGTTAAAATGTTACGACTTTAGGAATGAACTATACACTGCGGGTTGGGTGTGATATGTATACGTCAGCATTTAGTCCGCCAATATATCGGTAGTATCGGGCTGTGAAAGTAATATCTCTGGTAATACACGCTAACACCGGTTGATGGTGGAAGTTTAGCCTAACGTGCTAGCAGCCAATGCCCCTACATTCAGTCACATGTCCACTCGCTTTAGTAAGTTGCTTTTTTTTTCATGCTCATCATTAGCGTCATATAAAGTTAAAACCAAATAACACGTTAAGTACTCACCGGTGTTGTGGGTAGCCTTGTGAGCCACAGTTAGGAGCACTAAAGACGGGACTTCTTGCTAAGTGGTTGACTCTGCCCAGACGGTTTGAAACCAGTGTTTGAAATCCGGCTAAACATCGCGCCAAATAACAGGGCCGGTGACGTCATTTATGGCCCCGCCCCTACAGCTCCCGTTCAGGATCACGTTTTAGGGGTGGTGCGCCACCCAGCGGAAACCTACAAGCACGACAGCACCAAGAGCGTATGCCGACCTCTACCAAAACAGGTTACCATATAATGTATTATGTCGTTGGTATTCAGCAAAGAAAAGCCACGATTTAAAATAGAAAACAGACACGTTGTTGAGGTAGTAGCTGTATTCAAATAATTGAAAACATAATCAACACCCTCTCCCTAGTACAAATGTTTCAGCTACAGGAATGGCAATACTTCCCTCATGAAATGTCTTATTTTCCATACAACACTCAAATCAAATCTTTAAAAGGACAATTTAAATTGACTACCAAAACTTAATACTGTCAAAATGCAGCATTGGTCTTAACTTTCTCACCCTACTCATTGTCATTCAAAAAAAGGTAGCGCTTAACATAGGCATAACATTCATGTAAAATAGAAATAAAAGTTATTAATTGAAAAGCTATTTTAGAGAATTGTGTAGTCACAATTGTGTAGTCATACACAGCAATATTGATCAGTGTTATGGCATTTGTAAATGTCTAACTATAAGGGGAAAATGTAGTGTTTATTTTTCATTTGTATAACAAAATGTAAAAAAAACAAAAAATACCTACAACAAAACATTACAATGAGCACCAAAGTAAATAAAAAAGAAATTCAACCATTTCAAATATGAAATTTTAAATACAGTTGTAACCATTAGTCTCCTTCATACACTGCATCAGACCACGGCCATCAAAAATGTTAACCAATAAAGCACCAAACATTAAGAAATATGTAAAACGTACTAATAACTAATGTTGAAAATACTATTCCAGCCATTTTCCATCTATTCAATCTGTTCCCGCGTTCTATTGTTTCACTAACAAAGTCATTTTATTTTCTCTTTCGGTCTTGAGAGCAGCGCGGACAGTACCTATGTGGAATGAAACAATAACTCTGTGTCAAACTGCTGTTCATCTTGTTCAATGGGAATCAATGATACTTTTAGTTAAAATATGAAAACATTATCTTAACAGCATCTCTTTCAGTTTAGGCATTCTTACCATTTCCCACGTGGTTTGGTTGTCAGACCCACACAAGCGAAATGGAACCACTCGATGGAACACTGGAATCATCAAGACAAATGTCAAGCAGAATAATATCTGGGGTCATGGCTTTAATTTCATCAACTGGACTACCATTATGTACAGTTATTGAATGAGACGCTTAAATGCAGAATTTCTCACAGTGAAATAAAGAGGGGAACAGCGAATTAAGGAGCCGATAGGGTTAAGGATAGCAAGGAAACTTTTGGTTTTGTAGGTAAGATTATAGAGATCTTATCTGAGTGTAATTAATAAGAAATGGACTAGCCATCCTCTCTAATCTTACCTACAACACCCTTAGAGCATGATCATGGGAAGATACACGCAGCAATTTACCAAGCAAACATTCAATGAGACAATGGGTGTACATGATTCTCATAGGGAAACGTTCACACTGTGGGCAGTAACAACAAAGGAAACAAAAGTGATGGGGAGTGACCATCGTGGAGAGTTTAGGATTGGCCATGGCTTAGGTCA
Organism: Gadiculus argenteus; assembly: GCA_900302595.1. Classification (NCBI taxonomy): domain Eukaryota; kingdom Metazoa; phylum Chordata; class Actinopteri; order Gadiformes; family Gadidae; genus Gadiculus; species Gadiculus argenteus. Next base: position 25,192 of record OMLJ01122849.1, on the reverse strand, counting down.
GCCAAGGGTGGGAGTTAAAAAAATCAGCACAACAAAGAGGTCAGTTGATTGGCATGGCCTCAGTATCAATCTTGTGGCTACAGTGGCCATGAAAATGCAAAGTATCCTTTCAACACCTAACACCTATCAATAAGAGAGACGAAGGAAGACATCTCTAGCTCCAAGGATAATTTATACAAATTCCTTTTCATTTGCATAGTAATAACATAAACAAGGTTTAAATCATTTGTATATATTTATAGTAGTTACGATTATTTTTTCAACAATGGGTGTCAAACCCAAATTGTGAATGAGACTTACGTCAGTGTTGTCACAGCCGATCATCTCCCCATAGGAGACCTGGTGGCACAGGCAGTAGGTGGGCTCATTGGGGTCCACAGGCATGTCCAACACATCTGAAGGATGCACGTTGCCAAAGTTGGAAGCTGGAGCATTGAACTCTCCTCTGGTGAATAAAACAACAGTGGGCGATCATTGACAGTCTAATGTTGTCAGAATACATAATGTCTTAAGTACTTGAATAACAGAACTACAATAATAATAACCAATCATAAACATGCCGACTGAAGACATTGACTGGAGCAGTATGCAAAGGAGGCTCATTCAAGATTATACGCACGGTTGGAGGAGTTTGACTTTCTTCTGTGCACTCTTGGGACTGCCATCCTCGTCCGAGCTCTTCACTTTAGACCTAGTTTTAGCCATCTTCTTCTCCTTTTGCCTTGCGTCAGCTGAATGTCCAAACAACAAGGCATCCGATCAGGTACAAATTTTATTTAAATAAATGGAAGTGAATATGTTGGGTTGGACCTCTGTCTCAAATATACATTACCAAAGTAATGGGAGTGAGTCGACTTGTGTTTACATTTATGGTCAGTTGTGAAGGGTTCTATTATGACAAAACCCTTACTTTTCTTTCCCTTACTAGAGGTAGAGTCATAGTCAGTGCTCTCAATCTGTTTCTCCTTCAGGTCAGCCTCGAAACGGGCCAGGTCTGTGTCCAGCCGCCGGATGTGCTTGTCAACCTGAAGAAAACAATTGAAAGAAAACTCATATTGTTATGCATAAATTAAGATTGAATTTGACAAAAACTATTTCTGGGATTCAATATAGCGAATTTCTTGAATTGAGTAAATTGACTCAATCGACTCAATTGTGTAAACATTATTTGAATTACCAAACATGAAATACATTTGTTTTTTGTGGAACCGTATGGTCTGTTGCCGAATGTCTGTCTCTGTTATGCCACTAATTTATACTCACCATCTCATATGTCTGCATTGCCAGCTGCACCTTATCATCACCAAACTCTTTGCATTTACTGTATGACTGCTGAATCTGTCTCAGTATGGAGAGCTTTTGCTCAGAAGAAAGAGTCCTGGCATTGGAAGTGTACTCCTTGGCCAGGGAGTCTATCTGTCCTTTAAGATCTGTGGAGCAAAGCAGAATGGCTTTGTGAAATAATACTTGGACTGATTTGTTATGCTATTCCATATAAGACATACACACAGACAGACACACCGTTAACATACAATGTGAATCTAGTAAACGTTAAACAAGGGTTATAACCTGGATTATAATACTATAAATCATCTTTTGTTTTCTTCAAACGAATGTTTAATTCTCGCAGTTGAGGGTCAATTGTGTGAACCACTGCATTCTCTACTCAACTCTAATGAATTAGCCATGTATCAACCATACCCTCTGTCCGCTGGTCTAGGTCCCGCATCAAATTGAAGTTTCTCTGCAATTCGAATGGCAAATTCTCTATGCCTGGGGTTGTAAAACAAAAGACAACATTAAGTTACACGCCTTCTGATAAAGCTGAATCGGGCAATAGGCATTTCAATAAAATACAAATCGCAATCGTAAACCACCAAAGGCGACGTCCGCCGCGGGGATCAGATGGGGGGAGTTGGAATAATCAAATGTACAAACTATAAAACACAGCACAAATAAAAACAGAGATCACCGGTTGAAACAAGGAAGGAGTTAGAAAGCTAGTTCATATGTTTACGTGGTGTTTCCTAGATACATCCATAATTGGAGAATATAAATTCCAGTAAATAGACTGTGCCCAAAAGCCATTAATCGCGATGGGTCGTCTGAACACTACTGCGTTTAATTCAACATCCAAGCATTGATGAACGGGCCTATCACATCTTCAACGACCGGACAGCGTTGAAATATGCGGTAGGAAACCACTTCCTATCTACAAATAACTATTTAATGCTTACTGTCTAAATAATGTTCCAGGTACATTCCCGCCGCCATCTTGGAAAATGTAAACAACACATTTTCCGGCAGCGGAGGAAACGTTTTGATTGGCTGCCGCCATTCTCTATGTATGACGTCATGGGGCTTTGGCGTTTTTAAAGAAACTTAACAAGTGTTCATTCTATACAAAATTACATTGTAAACATGGGATCACATCGGTTTATTCTTATCAAAAGGTGTACAAGCAAACATTCACTACATTTCATATTGAATGTACGCATAGCCTGACCTACCCCTTGTAAGTGTTTAACTTATATTTATATTATATTATATGATATTATATTATATTATAACTAACAACATCACTTCAAATATCATATTTAAGCAAATATGGCTTACAATGTATTTGTAGGTTTAATATGTCCATGTTTTCATCATACATGAATGCATTCAACCAATCCAATACACAAACATCAATACACCAGATTAAACAGGAGATTCATTCTGTTTAATAATAATTATGCATCAAACTGCAAAGCGACACTAGAAAAATAACGTACTCATTAAAAACAATGCATTATTAAACAGGATGCTCAAATATTAATCCATTAATTCGAATACATTGCATTCTGCAATAAATGCCTGCATTTCTATGATCAGCTGTGTATAACCAACTCCTTTATAGTGTCTCTGGTATAACCACATCGTTTTAATAATTTCATGTTATGGTTGGCTACACTGGCTGGCACCCTCCCTGAAAGCTCTAGGTAGAAAAAGTGGGACATCAGGCCAAACAAGTTAAACTTTTATTTTATTTTTTGGTCACTTGGTTTTAGAACGTTTGGTTCCTTTGGTTCCACTTTCCTTGGGCATTCCTTGGGAACCCATCATATGTAGCAGCGTATGACCGTATACATTATTTAATTTAGAAGTGCGCATTGTTGACAAAAAAAATACTTTAAAGCGGTCCTCACTTAGGTCAAATGAAATATTGAACCAACAGAATTGGACATTTGAAAACTTTCCCTTTTCCTGGGATGAAAACATTCCCATGTCCATGTGGAAGTGGTCGCGACCGGAAAGGGAATGGACCATCAGGGGCGGGATCTCAGCGGAGGAGCTAAGGGCTTATGGACATCGGCTCATATTAATAAGGGATGTACCTAACTTTTTCATCGTAACAAAACAAAGGACAAACCTATATCAGCCAGGTAATATTGTTCACCACTGAAAGTCCCCGGTCACACTGAGGGCGGGTTGAGCCGGCGGTGCGTTAAGTTTGCCCGGCTAGCTCCGCTGGTCTGTACCGCTAGCCAGACACAACGCTCTGCTCACCACCATACACTTTTGCTTTTTCCTCAATTCGCCTGACCATTTTAATGCGGTTAATGCATGCCCTCGTTTATTTTTTTTTAAACCGTTGCAGTTGTTAAATGGCATTCGTAATGGATGCACACACAGTGTTGTTTGGGATTACATTCTGGCCAGTGTTGTTAGCCATAACCTGGTAGCCCCACACTTGATTCCTCTCTTCCTGTTGCTCCTTCCCTCGCATTCATCTATCACGTTGACAGCCAGTCGGCCGCCCGCCGCTTGTACCACCGTCCAGTGGTTCTGCGGTTCTTGTGTCAAGTCTGTAACGTGTAGCCTACTGCTGCCCCACTCTCGTCGTGGACTATTGCCTGGTGGTAGTTGTCATACTCTCAACCTTGGCTTGACTTATTGGTGCACACTATACACTATCATTGTCTGCAGGCAGGTATTTGGTATCTAGTATATTGAGAAAACTCAAGACACGGTTTTCATTATTTAATACCATGTATTCTTTCCAGCATGGATGCAGGTGAGGATCAAAACACGAGTTCCACCAATGGAAATGCTCAGACAGGGGGAAACTCCCGCCCATCACAGATAGCGCACATGTCTCTGTATGAGAGACAGGCTGTACAGGTATGTCTTTGTTTGGGTACCTATATCACATACAAATACATTCATGTACTTATTGCATACTTATTGCAAGAATACATGTTGACCTGTCCATTATATGTGCAACTTGTTGACCCAGGCTCTCCAGGCACTTCAGAGGCAGCCAAATGCTGCTCAGTACTTCCAGCAGCTGATGCTGCAGCAGCAGCAAATCCACAACCTGGCTGCTGTGCAACAGGTAACATACCCTGTACACGCATGTGACACATGTAAGCATAAAACCTTGGAATTTATTCATGAGTGTGTTGGCTTATCTTTTACATTAGGCAACGCTTGCAGCGAGTCGGCAGTCAAACTCTTCCAACAACAGTGTTGCCACCACCACTGTAAGTCTTATGGTTCATATTTTCCTTTTGTTAAAGCGAGGACACAACAGCTGTTTTGATTGTTGAAGATGTAAGGGATAATGTATAGAACGCCGGTCATTATCTAGAAAATAAGCGGTTTGCCCTGAAGGGGCTTATTTTTGATAATTACACGGCTACTTGCCAAATGAAAAAATGTTTACAATTCATTTGTTACCATTCGTAGTGTTGATCAGCAGAGAAATAGTTTGCCAAAGACAAAGTTGACGTCGCTTAGCAACCGAATACACTTGGGGTGATAAGTTACTGGACTACTTGCGGAGTGATACGACGAGTGAAAGACGTGAATCAGAGGCAAAAAAATCCACTTTCCTTGACAGCGATCCATTATGCTTAACAATGGTCAATTATAAAAGAATAATTGACAGCCGAACGTTGGGAAGGCCCATGCAAGTGAATGGAGCATTCTACAAGGGCGGCAGTAGCTCAGGTGGTAGAGCGGGTTGGTTGGTAACCGCAAGGTTGCTGGTTCTGTGTAGGAATGGGTGATTGTGAGGAAATATTGTAAAGCGCTTTGGATGGCCACTGGTTACAAAAAATGTGCTATATAAATGCAGTCCATTTACCATTTACAGTATTGAGAAGAGCTGTGTAATAAATGTTTTTATGGTTCCTTTCAGGTCAACCTGAGCACCACCTCTGGAGGCGGGACGGTGACTAATCCCCGCCCCCTTGGTCCAGCCTCCTGTGCGACAACAACTGCGCTTAACCAATCGGTATTGTTGGGCGGGAACTCTGCCGGACAGGGACAGATGTATCTCAGAGTAAGTTAAAGTCAACATTGTTCTTGCACTATAACAATTATTTTTACCTTAATCTAAGACACTATCATTCAGTATTTGATGTGTACAGCAATATCAGATGTTACGTTTCTTTAAAAGGAATCGAGCAAATCACTCAATTGCTTGCTTATTCTTACCGCAAAATAGGCTATAAACTATATTGGGAATTCAAATTGCAATAAATTATCACAATACCGTTCCCCACATCTTTGCTTATATGGCGGTGTTTGTGCCCAAATGGTCCTTTTAATCATTGCTCACAGCAGAGATCATGCTCTGCCACTTCTGAACCTGACTAATATGTTATCATTGATTCCTCAGGTGAACCGCTCCCTGAGAGCCCCGCTGGCCTCCCAGCTGATATTCATGCCTGGTGGTACGGCCACAGCAGCTGTGGCCACAGTGACCCAGCAGCAGCCCCAACACCAGCAGCAGCAGCAGCAGCAGCAGCAGCAACAGCAGCAGGAAAACAAGTCTACCTTTCCTAGCACGCCTTCAGAAAATGACCAGGTTAGAAAATTTAGAAAAAAAAACAGGTTAGAAAAAAAAGGCATTTTAATGAATTGGGATTTTAAATGTCCAACTCAATATGTGTGTACGTAAGTAGTGATTTAAATGATGGATCTATTTAACATTTTGAGTTGTGACGTGAATTGGTTGAATTGTGTTTTAATCAGTGATTCACAGATTGATCGGGGTAACGATCGTTATCGGCCGATATACACAACGATAATGAGGGAGCCCATCACTCATCACTCGTCCACATTACAAGACCTGCCGTCATTAGGTTCAGTCACTGAGACAGTAATGTTATCCCGCTTTAACATAATTCATCTTGACTTGTCTTACAATAAAGGCACGCTTCACTTAACCATAGAAACTGCTTTTTGTTTATCGGTTATAGGATGCAGTGACCAGCCTGCATCTCATCGGGCTTCATTCTTCCAGTATTTTTTTCTAAAATAAATGTTGTAGGTCAGGGTTAAAAGTAGTAGAACAAGACTTTGTTCTTCACACTCATACCCATGTCACTTTAAACAACTGGGGTATCAATGACCTGATAGGACAAGGCTGCTGTCCGTTAATTCCCTCTGCTTCAGGTGAAACTAACTTAACCCCCGGTCTGAGCTCCTCAGTAAAGCCCTAGGCGGCGCTCCTTTTATGGGCACGGTGGGTTACGCAAATACAGTATGCACTACCTTTGCATACTGGTTATTTATGGTTCATATTTTAATTGTAGTTTTGGCTCAATTTATTTGTCCCAATGATACAGTTCCAACTTGTCCATGTGTGCAAAACTCTCTAAATAAATGCCATTAATAATGAACCATAGGCTATCTCCGACTTGGTTCACTACTTAAAATATAACATACGAAACCTGCAGCCTGTAAAGTGATCACAGGCAAATACAAGCATCTCCCATGTAGCTTACGTATGTTGTATGTTGCCGTCTGTCATTATTTGTTATGCAAAGCTTAGTAGGATAAGGACAGCCGCCTCTTCCCAGTTGCCCTCTGAATATTGGTATATGTGCATAGTGTATCACAGGGGATACTGTTACATCGATGCATATCCATATGTTGGATTAAATCTTTGTTGGGTGTATATGATCCAAAAAGTCTACGACTAACAATTTTTATATAGGAATAGGAATTTTTATATAGGAAAATCCTATTCATATATATTTCCTTTCGTAATCGGTGTCTGATCGGCCGACCACACATTAAAAAGATCTGGGATCGGCCTAAAAAATTGTGCATTCCTAGCTTTAATTATGCTATTGTTTAGAGAAGGGCAGTGTACTATGTTATTCGTTGATTGTCAAGGAATATTGATCAACCGCTCTTTAGAGAGTAGTTCTGCTGCCCGACGGCTGTGCCTGGAAGTCCTGTGTCCTTGGCAGCTACATTTCTAGGCTTGAGTTCACGGTGTCACATCCCTTATCCAGAGCGTGAATAGCTATCCTATAGATTTTACATTCAGATTGATACCAGGACGTTCCCGACGGGGTGGTCATTATTATTATAAAACTTGTCAAACGTGTGGGGAACTCCGCTTTTCATGATTTACGAACTACTTTTTATGATTTGCTTGACCAGTACATTTTTCCTCAAGTACACGGTTGCACCCCTTGTTATTACAACCATCATCAGTAAGCATTCCTGTTTCTCCAGGTGCAGAACCTGGCGCTCAACTGTGCCTCGGCCCCCAGAGCGACGGCGGTCAAGTCTGAGTTTGCAGACAGGAAGGATGCTGCCAACATCTCATTCGGCCAACAACAGCAACAGCAGCCTTTCCCACAGACGGCCCAGCAGCAGCAAGTACAGCCGCAGCCGCAGCAACTGACCAAACAGATATCCACCTACCCCCAGGCCACATGTGCGGGGACGAAGCCCGATGGCCAGGCCAACATTAACCCTGCTGTATCCGTTGCTCCTGCCTCGACAGCCTCCGCTGCCTTACCCTTGTCCCAGCTCCTCCTCTCCCCCTCTGCCCTTTGCCAGGCGAGAGCGGTAACCACGGTCACCCCCTCTGCCACGGTGACACACATCTTGGTTCCCACCTCCAGTGTCTCTACCTCCACACAGGGCTATTCGCTCGGTTCTGTGACCACCAAGGCCAGCATCAATGCCCAGACACTGGTAGTGCAGCCGTTACAGCAGACTAACGTCACGGTGGACAAAGGCCCCGTACCCATCCAGCCCAAAACCGCTCAGGGACACCGCCTCCCGGTCCAAATGCCCCCTCGACACCCGACGGCCATTCTCCCGGCCCTTCCCGGCCACGGCCAGGGCCCGCCCGGGGGACACCACCCTCCCCACATCCCGGTCCAGCTGGTGGGAGCCCGACCCGGCTCGGCGGGGAACACGCAGGCCCTGGCCTTGGCCCAGAACCGAGGGAACGCGGCTCCGGAGAACACGACCGGCGGAAACAGCGGGACCGTGGCCGTGGTAAAGTTCCTCACCTTTTTGTTTTCCTTTAGGGGCTCTGGTGGAGGGGAGAACCGCCGCAAGGGGAACGAGGAGCTATAATGTGTGTTGTCTCCCGCCGTTAGACAAAGCCTGCCATCGGCTCCTTGAAAAGGAAGTCTGACTCGGACGCCACAGAGCTGGCCGACGGCACCTCGATGAGAGAGGCGGCCCCTCCGCTGTCCCCGGCCCCCGCTAAGGACTCTGGTACTATAGCTGCCCTCTCCACAACACACACATACACCACATACACTACCAGTCAAAAGTACTGTACACTTAATAACCATTTCTGCCTGATGGGGCCAATACAATCAGTGAAATGTGAATGTTTAACGGTTAAGCCTGTTCTCGTCCTTTGATTTGACCAGCTCCGTCTGCCCTCCCGGCCTTCTCGTCTCCCCCTCTGCTGTCCCTGCTGCTGCCCTTGTCGAGGGCAGGCCTTGGGGACAAGGACCGAGCCCCTCTGCCCCAGGCCGTGGTCAAACCCCAAGTTCTCACCCACCTCATAGAGGGTTTTGTAATCCAGGAGGGAGCTGAACCCTTCCCTGTGAGTACCACCATAACCACACCAAGTGATCACACCAAGACAATGGCATTGTCATGTATTCATCTCCATTAATGACCTGGTCTATGATGCCTATTTGTTGTTGTTGTTGTTGTTGTGTTCGATAGGTGGCAGGGCTCATGAAGGACAGAGAGTTTGCCTTGGTTGGGCGCTCAGAGAATGGATCTGCCAGTAAAGGTTGTTATTTCAGTTGGAAATCGTTCAGCCATACAACACAACAGTCAACAGTCTGTTTAGCTCATATGATCATATTGTAACACTGTTCTGTCGGGTTCTCCCTAGTGTTGAAGTGCGAGTACTGCCACAGTCTTGCTCCAGCCGGTCAGTTCAGAGGATCCAAGAGATTCTGTTCAAAGACATGTGCTAAGAGGTATGGTTCATCCTGACCATACACATTTTTTAAACACGTATATCATGTGGTTGTTTCAAACGTATGTACAGATGCACACTAGAATCAAGCTTGTTTAGAGATCAGACCCTAACCCGGTTTCCATGCTTACCATTGTGGTTTTGACTAAAGACTCTTGCTGTGACCCCC
>OMLJ01122849.1:1837-15750 GCA_900302595.1 Gadiculus argenteus | reverse complement strand
CCCCCCCCTCCTCCAGGTACAACGTGAGCTGCAGCCTGCACTTCCGCATCAGCAGGGGGCGCTCTGGTCCAGGGGCCACCCCCCTGCAGCCACCGCCTCCTCCCCACCTGGAAAGTTCCGCCCGGCGGAGGGGCCCTCCTCGGAGAAGCAGCTCAGAGATTGCCTCTGCAAAGATATCAGGCAAACATTTACCTGTTAAGGTGAGTCCTGTTTACAGACGCCAGAGGTCACGCTAACAAACAGACTTTATCCGTGGTGTGTGTGTGATCAGCTAACTCATTCAAACCATGGTGACTTCTGCAAACAGCAGGTACCAAGACACCTTGAGTGAACTTGAGTCAAGAAGCTCCCCAAAGCAACTCTTACTAATGAATAGGGAAAACTTGTTGTCAGTATGAAACTGAAATAGTGGGATGTCGCGATTCACTAATGCGCATTGAACCCCGATCTGAATGTAAATTATGCGAGTGCCAACCAACGCTTATGTAAATGTTATTTTCCAAAAATGGATTGAAACACTATGAACCGCCGAATCACTAAACTGTCTTAAAGGGATAGTTTGGAATTTTGGACATCAGACCTCATATCCAAGTGAGCCAGTGTGTTATTTATCATTGGGGATCGTTTTCAACACGTTTCATTCAGTCCTCCTAGTTACAGAAATCGCTGTTGCTAGGCTAGCACAAGTCGATGGGATCTGCTAGCCTGCCAATAAAACTAGTTTTACCCACTCCACAGTACACCTGAGGCAAATCAGTTATAACGCCAGATTATCGATGTAAATGTCTGTGTTGATAGAATGTTAGAAATAAAACTACCCTTGCATCGCATTGCATTTAGTTTATAATCCCTGTAGTTTGAAGCAGGCTTTGGCAGTGGCGGACTGATATTACCTGGAGTGCGCTTCTCTGTTTACGTTCTGCTTTACTGAATTGGTTGCTACACCGGAGCAAAGTAATATTCCGCTGCTGCTGAGAAAGTAGTCCTTCAAAATGTAATGCGATCATTGCGATGCACGTGTTATACTGTTAGGCCTCTTTCACCACTTGAAGTGTCATTTAACGTATTGAAACAGTACCTTAATTCTCCCGTGCCCGTGGGGAAGTGTCTGGACAGCCCAAGGTGTTGTGTTTCGGTTCTGTGCGGATGGTGTTGCATTCAGGTTCAACAATGCCAGCATACTCACCCGTGTTCACAGTAGTAGTTTTCTTCAGACTTTTATTATACTGTTCTATCAATACTGTTACACTGCTGTTTTACCAAGCAAAGACCGGGGCTTTTCTTTATGATGAATTCATATCACATATCACATCATATCACACATTACTACACATTGTAAATACTGATTCATTTATATTTATTTGTTTTCCATTGTTGGTTTCATTAATACTGGTGATTATTTTCTATCCATCACCACAAGTAAAGGCTAGAACTTCCATTGTGCATTTTAGGGGGGGGTACCCAGGGGATGTATCATATTGGTGAATACTAAATATGGAGAACTATCACTATTGTCTTAACTGAAAATTAGTACTTATAATAATTAATTATAATAATAAGTAACTGCATTAAGTACCATAATTAAGTACCATAATTTGAGTACTTCGATTTTGGTACTTGCAGATGCGCATCCTGATGAAAAAGGCTTAAAAGCCTTTTTCATCAGCTTATTTTCTCTAACAGCATTCCTTCGTAGAATAACACGTATAACATGGTTACAGTGTGCTCTGTTCTCCGATTTAATGCTAATAAAATCACATTCCTACTACTACATCTACTTACACATTATATTACGGAGGCAGGTTTAATAATCATCCCAATGTTAGTAGGACTTTGAATAGTGTGATTTCAGTAACTGGGGGCACTTTGAATCTGGCCCTCGCGGCCATAGTTTGAATGATAAGAAAGTGTTGTTATTCATATGACACCACCAGGTACAGTTTAAGCCAGTTAAACCACACTAGACTTTGCCTCACCAGACCCAAAGTTGTGTTCTTAGTTACTATTTACAAATCTCCTTCTTTCACAGTGTCAGTCAGAGTCCAGTCACTCGGAAGAGCAGTCCAGTGATGGAGAAGAAGAGGAGGAGGAGGAGGAGGAGGATGAAGAGTTCTCTCCCTCACTTTCCCCAAGCTCCTCCCTCTCATGTCCAAGACCCGCCCACGGTGTCCCGCAGACGGACAGTTTGGCCCCGAGCAACCACGCGATGGAAGGAGCAAGCGCCTCATCTGGGAGCCCTGCCAACTGGGGAGTGGCGGAAGTCTGCCGGTTTATCTCGTCACTGCAAGGTCCGTAGCCTTCCTAAAGAATGTGGTGGGGCCTGTTTCTAAAATGGCAGCAGCGGGTGCAATGGTGGGTGTTTGCGTTGATCTGGTGTATTTACCGTGTGTCCCCGCCTTCTCTCTAAACAAAGGCTGTGAGGAGCTGGCCAGCCAGTTCCTCTCCCAGGAGATAGACGGCCAGGCCCTGATGCTGCTCAGAGAAGATCATCTCATATCCACCATGAACATCAAGCTGGGCCCCGCCCTCAAGATCTGTGCCTCGATCAACAGCCTACGAGACTGAGGTGTGAGCCGTGCTGCCCAGACGCCGTCGGCATGACTGGAGCAGACCAGAAGGGAGTCTGGGGCGTTGATATGGAATCACAACACTGGGGTCTGAACCAGGGCTTCAGACTGCAGCAGAGTGGTTGGGGGACGATGATCAAATCATAACAGTGGACCATGGCTAACACAAAAGACAAACACTGATGGTTCAGCTCTTTGACTTTCATCGTGGGGAGGGAAAAGTTTCGGGTATATGTGCCCCGGCTTTGTCTTGGTAGAAAATTGAATGTGAAAACATGTTGTGTTAACCCCGGAAGTCCTATAGGCTTAAACGTTACGTTATGTCCGTTAGAGAGAAACAGCGAGTGGGATGTCTCCGTCAATGTATGTAGCAACTGTAGCGAGAGTATAATCTCTGTGTGTGACTGACTGGTGCATTCAGAGCTAATCGTGCTAGCTAATTAGTTCTGCCTGCTAGGTCGAGTAAGTCTGTTGCATTATAAGAAACAGAGGACTGTTGCCTTTTAAACTCTTAAGTGAGGGTGCTTTAACTGGAGTGGTGAGCTGGAGGGTCAAACCCCATATTCATTCATTCCATTTCTTTGACAATGTTCCTTTTTTTTAAGCAAGAGTATATCTTTACCATGGCTCCGTACATATAGTGAAACACATTTTGAGTCGGTTCTGTTTTAGTCTTTTTTTTTTATTGTACCGTTATAAAACACTTTTATACCTTGTCTTTCATTTTGTACTATGATCAAAGTTCTATTTTTCCAGGGCAGATTTACATGGATGTTTTATGTAGTGAGTTTTAGCAGCTTTAACCGACCTAACTACCTGAATAGAGGTGTGGTGGTCTCCTCGGTGGAGAACGGACCAGAAGCGCCCTGTCAACCTGTATGCAGTAATAAACCAATAAACAATGCCTGTTCAACCTAATGCTGGAATGTCTTCAGTCAATCACAGCAGGTCAGCTCTATAGTCTCCTGGCTAACCCTAACACAATCACATCAGACATTGTGCAAAGTCCTGCGCACAATATCTTAAGCTTAATTAATCACATTAAAACGTGGGTGTAACAAAAAGTTTGGCCTGTTCAACATTGCACATTCTTTTAATTTCTTCCTGTCCCTACTTAAACAAATACAAATACATGTTAAAATTAATTCAACCTATATATTAATTTATTTGCTATACATTTGCATCCGTTTTTGTAAACAAATCAGAAATATACACATTGATTTCCCCTAAGAGACACGTTTTGTTCAAGTTTACCTACGACTGAAGCCATTAAACACATTTTAAGATAGTAACAGTGATACGCAATGAAGCTGGGCATAGCTTGTGCCATAATTTACACTTCCGACACCATTAGGCGAAAGAGATGCAGAACAGGTTGTCTTATGCCCCATAAGACCTAACGTGCAATCTGGGATCCACGCTCTCCAGAGTAGGCTCATTAGCCATCGGTCTCTCAGCAAAGTGCATTGTTCAGTATTTGTACGTGTGTTTGGCACAGCCAGTGGTTAGAATACAGTGTAGTTGTTGGCTTCCCCGTAGCCGGCTTCTTGCAGGTACCGCTCAATGTTCACTGGCTCTGGCCCCCGGAGGACCTTGTCACTAGCACTCTTCTCTGACGATTGGAGCTTACGACTTAATTCGGCCAATGAGGTTCTCTCCTGCTCCTTCCATTGGCAACAGCTCTTTATCATCGAATACCTGAGAGATAGTGAGAGAATATGGCATAGTGAGAACATAATTGTTAATATTCAAAAGCAATCAGCAGCTGGTCTGACACCAGGTGTGTATGAGATGTGAGCATGATGTTTGGAAGGGGAATGGACACCCACAGTGTGTTAGAGCAGTTGGAAGGTTTCCTCAAGGTTTTCCCTCTTTGGTGGAACTGCAGGAGCTCATTTACTGGGATTTCAGCAAACGGGGCTTCACCTGTGGAGAAGCAAAGGTAGGGAGACAGTGATATAGCTATTTCAAATCTATCCTTTAGAGCAAGATCGTTCTTTTTACAACTTAAATTCATGATTCATGAAAATGAATTCAACTTACCGAGTGTTGCCATTTCATACAAGAGGAGGCCAAATGACCACCTTGAGAGAGAGAGAGAGAGAGAGAGAGAGCGAGAGAGAGAGAAGGAGCGGGAGAGAGGAGGGAGAGCGTAAGAGCGGTATACATTTGATAGTGGATGAGCATGACAAAAAACCTTTCATGCCGTCTTGCGTGTCATTTTCCTTTCTGATCTTTGTAACCGAGTACCGACCACTTTTTCAGTCCCAGGCTTTTTTTTTTTGGCTACGCCCACGCATTAGCTCCCCTTGTCGTCGCGTACGGACCACAGGGAAGTCCGAGAGGCTTACCAACGGAGTTCAGATATGACACAATTAATTTTTGTGACACGATTTGTGTTACGCGATCATTTAGCGCCCGTTTTGACTGTAACGTCAGTGACGCGACGCATAAAACATACCCCGCCTCAACCGTATCCACTCAGTGTCGACTAGCTACGAGCGGCGCAGAAAAGTACTACCTCTGCTCGATGACTTTCTGAGCCCCTGTAAGAGCCCCTGTAAGAGTCCTGCAGGCAGATCCTGAGCAGATCCTCTCTCCAAACCGCACCCACAAAACCTCACTAGCGGGTACGCCTGGTCGGTACTCGGCTTATGTATTCGGCGAGAACTCACACATCACTGCTTTCACTGGCAGGTTTCCTGGTCAATAACTCGGGGGCCTGCCACTTCTTCATCCCAGGATCCTCCTTATGATTGTCCTTTTGGTTCTTCCTGGTGTGTACTCCCTCCAGGCCCCAGAGCTTGGCTGTGTGCTCCTGGCTCACCAACACACTGCGAGCCCGGATATTGCCATGGAGAAGATCTTTGCCATGAAGGAACTCCTAGTGAAGGCAACAATACACACATTGAAGAGGTCATTCATGGTGATAAAATTCAGACGTTTGCACATGCAAAACACTGTGGGTTACACTTTGCACTTTGCCTAGTTTCAGTGGCCACCTCACAATAATACTACTATTAAGGGGAGGAGGAGGGGGAGTGAGTGGGTTGAGAACACGTGGGGCTCTATGCTGGATTGCACTTTGACCTTGCATGACATAGATTTGAAATTCAAATATGTGGTGTGACCCTAGTGTGCGAACCAAACGAATCTGCAAGGTAATGATTTATTTCATTTGTGTCTGGCCCTGCTCCCATTCACACAGATTTCCAGCAGACCTGTCCTGGGTCTGGCCAATCACAACACTTTATTTAATATGTGGCGTATTGATCTGGCAAAGTCAGGCTAGTGTCAACCAGTAAGAAGATGCTGTATCGTAGAGGTGCACATACCAGCGCTGAAGCCACCTGTTTGCCCATGGTGAAGATTCGTCTCTCGGTCATCTCACATGGAGGGTCTGCATTTTCCTAAGAAAGACACAACACACCCATGAGAACAGGCCCGTATTAAGACAAAGTGGTGCCCCCCCCCCCCACTGCTTGGCGCCCCTGGGCACTGGCCCAATGGCCCTTATGGTTAATCCGGGCCTGCATAAGAATGAGATCTTTACCCCTCATACTTTCCTCTGACCATTTCCAGAAGAAGATAGTTAACATTTAAACACGCAGCTGTATTTTACTTTCTCTAAATATTGAGAACTTCACAATAGCCACGTACCGACCAGGACTTTTTCAGTCCCATGCATTTTTTTGGCTACGCCCACGCATTAGCTCCCCTTGTCGTCATGTACGCACCACAGGGAAGTCCGAGAGGCTTACCAACGGAGCGTTGACGAGCTACGAGCGGCTCAGAAAAGTACCACCTCTGCTGGAGGACTTTCTGAGCCGCTGTAACAGTCCCTGAGGGGCGGATCCTGGGCGGATCCTCTCTCCAAACCGCACCCACAAAACCTCATAGCGGGAAAAGTACGCCTGGTCGGTACGCGGCTAATAAGTAAACATCTACAGAAGGACATTACAGAGAATGAGGCAGTGTAGTACCCCTTCCCCAGCCCCCGGCTTACTGTCTGCCTGCATTTCCAGAGGAACCCCAGCAGGTCTCGGTTCTCCAGCTCTTCCACCACGGTGACCAGCGGCGCCCGCAGAGACACCACACCCAGCAGCTCTGGGAGGAAGGGGTGAGGGCCCAGCTGGGACAGGAAGGAGGCGAAGCCCAGGAAGGCATGTCTTTCAGTGGCGTCTGCAGTGTCTAGCCGGACGGAAAACATGGGACAAATCAGTATTGAGTAGTAGTAGACATGGCTCAATAACTCTAAACAAATCCTTCCTCTAGAAGTGCCAGTGGGTTTGAATGAACGGGAGGTCTGTGTTCAGGCAACAAGTATCTGAGTAAACATCACAACAACTTCTGTCGTGTAGAATCTTTAACTGAGACCTTGAACCGAAATACTGGTCAGGCCTGAGAGGAACTGGAGTAGCTTGTTTCAAACACCTGATGACATCCATCCTCTCTCTCTCTCTCTCTCTCTCTCTCTCTCTCTCTCTCTCTCTCTCTCACACACACACACCTTTGAGCACGTGCAGCACCACGTTGCGGTTCTCCATGCGGGCGCGGTAGAGGGACACGGCGGTGTCCGAGCGCAGGGAGAAGGTGGCGGGCAGAGCCGTCACCAGGTTGAAGGACTCGGGGAGCCTCTGGCGTGGCAGCTCCCTGGGCTGCACCGTGGGGGTGTAGCTGGGCCGGTACTGGTGCGTCTGCGGGGGGATGCCCAGTTTCAGAGCAGGGGTGTCCACCGTGTGCAGGAGGTTCCTGTCGGTGTAGGATTTGGGTGGGCTGAAGGTGGAGTAGGTGCTGGCTACGTCCAGTGCTATGTGTTCGTTCTCCAGCACATTGATACCAGGAGGAGCTGCGGACAGAGAGAGGGAGTGACGGGCGATAGAGGAGGTGTGAGGAGAGGGAGAGCGAGAAGACAGGCCATTGGTATCGTTGCTCTTGTACGGACATTTGCATGACAGTACAGCTACCAAAACTGAGATGGTGTGACACCAGCCCTCGAACAAACAAATAACCGCCTACAGTATATTTGCAACACAATAGGCAATAGGACTGGGGGATTATTGAATCGTATAATGTTAGAACATTAAATCATATCGATTCTTAATGTAGATACTGTAATATAAAAAAATATTGTTATATACATTTACATTTAGGGCATTTAGCAGACGCTTTTATCCAAAGCGACTTACAATAAGTCTACAATATGTACAATTCATACAATATATATAATATACATACATGTGTATATATATATATATACAGTAGCAGTCAAAAGTTTGGACACACCTTCTCATTCAATTGAATGAGAAGGTGTGTACCACCCTGTATATCACCCCAATATCATAGATTTCTGTGCAATAATCACAATAATACACCGTGGCCATGTTCTCCACCGATCCGACCCACACACAGCCTCACCATCGATGCCTTGCAGCGTGCGGCGGGCGCGCTGTCTGTAGGCCGTCTGCTTGGCCTTGGGCTTGATGCGCTCCACCTTCTCCGGGCAGAAGCGCAGCAGCAGGATGAAGACCAGCGTGACCAGGAAGCTGGCCAGCAGCAGGATGGGCACCACGATCACCTCCTGCTCATACACACGGATCTCTGTAGCAGTGGGAGTGGGAAACACGAACCGCGTTACGCTTGAGTTAAATCCGTGGTGTTGGCCGACGCTATCGCAATGAGCTCCCCTGCATCGGGTTGCAGTGGATTAAGAGTATTCTACGTGGCCTGTGGCGTGCAGTGGGAGACTAGGAACTAGTGTGTATGATTTTCAATTAGCAAATGCAATTGGAATCAAGAGAAAATGAAGTGAGAATTCACCCATCCGTACCACAAATGGTGTCCCCTGGACCACATTGGGAGTCGGCGTCAGACAAGGAAGACATCCTGTTCAATAGAAACGTTGTAAATTAGATTAGGTTAAAACAAATATTTGCATAACACCATTACACATCATTAGTGAATATTGCCCATGTATTTCATTAATGTCTAAGGTAATCTATGTAGGTGTAGCCTACACCTATAGATAGCCTACATAGACTACACCTACATAGACTACACCTATATAGCCTACACGTGTAGGCTACATAGATGTTTGTATAAAAAATACAGAAACTGCTTTGAGATTGCTATCATAACACACTGGCCTGCAGTTGTTGATTCTGATCATTTTGTGGCAATAGGGGTGCCATAGTGACCTGTTCTGTTTATCTAATGGTCTACTTTTGGATAACCTGAGAAGTGTCTGGTACGTCAGTCTGATCAGTGACAACACCAAGTGACAACAACAAGGAAGCCGTCTGGCCTCACACCACTGACAGCAGATCCACATGCCGTTTCCGTCTCTTCTTTTGTTCTTTGTCTTGGAGGAAGAGTTTATGTGAAAGCTATGGTTAAACCAGGAAGGTTTTATGTAGCATTTTTTTTTTCTTAGGAAATAACAATATATGAAACAATAATGCATTTCGGTTTTTAGGTGGTGGCTCTTATTGCTTTTAAAAGAGCAGCTTTGTATTAAAATCTAAAATAGCCTACAGCAGCACCACCCGTCGCTGTTTACAGATCATTATGCTTTGCGTCATACTGGAATCCTTCCTAACCTGTCTGCTCTGCAGGTTAGTAGTGGGAGGGAAAGCACGCACACTGCCAACGTGTCACATCCAGCGCTAACATGAATTCACACGCAATAAAACACACATATGGACATATTCAGAATTCATAAGCCCATACGCACTAATGTGCTTATTACGTGTATCAAGGTGACTGAGCCAGGAAGGCATCAAAAGCAAACACACAAGATACATGTCCCGATCATCTCTTTATATAAACACCTTTCAGATAATATGATAATACAGCATACAGGAATGGCCATAAAGTAGGTTACAGTACACAGCGTAGCCTAACAACTGTGTAAAAAAAATAAAAAATAAAAAAATATCTATATACATAAACAAATCGATCCATACCTTATTCCTTACGTTCTCTGTAATTTGTCAATATATCCGGAGAGCAGTTTAATTCAGACTAGTTCTGGACTAGACTAACACCTGCCAGTGGTGGTTGTTAGTGGGTCTCTCATGTACTCAGCCCGACTTTCACACATTTCCCCGTCTGAGCGCCTAGATGGAGCAGTCTGCCGCGCCGGGTCAGCTCTGCATTGTCTTGTTTCTCTGGTGACCGGAGAGGACTCACGGGATCCTGGCTGTTTGTTCAGGTTACACCTTCTGTTTTTATAGTAACCCCACCCTCTTCCCCTCTCCCGCTTTTATTTCCTTCTTCTTGGCCTCAATCACCTCGTCAAGAGTGGAGCCATAAAGATATCAATCACGGTTTCGGGGATCTCCATCGATCAGTCCCAACTCCTGGTTCTGGTTGTTTACCATAACCATAAGGGTTTCCCCCTGGCACTGTGCTTCAGTGAGGCTGTATCATCCCTAGCCATTGTGCGTCAGCCAATGCTTACTCTATCTACTTGTCTTTGTTAAGAAAACAGGTCCTGCCACTTTTTTCTCCCGTGTTTTTGTTCTGCTCTTTAGTCTATTGTATCCGCATATCTGGCATTTTTCTCACTCCATTTCTGTCATCAGATCTCTCAAAAACGAACCTGTATGGCAGATTTTCTGACCTTTTCGTGAGTTGCAGGTTGGTAATTAAAAAAAAAGAAACAAGTGACAATGACAAACAATCAATTTATACAGTATTTATTAATGAAGCAAGGATTTTTGTTAAACAAAACATTTGTGTTCAGAGTTTGTGTTAAATTGTCACGTTGAAGAGTTTTAAAAAGTGCTATCGGTACATAGATTAACCACTCAGTACACAGTGCACAGCATCCACATCTTAAGGCAAGCGTCAAAGTTTGGCAGAGGATTGGTTGGGCTGAGGTCCAAGCCACTTCTCTCCTAGAACATAAAACACAACAGATGGATGAATGAAGGATACAAAGAAATTAATCTGAAATCAGCAACGGTAATTCACTCAGAATTTTATTTGCAGAGTTAAAAAATACCTACCAATGCAGTGCGCCATCAGCTCAAAGCGGTCAGAGCCAAAAAACATCTCTGGCTTTCCATTGACGTGACAAACGATTAGTGGGAAGCCAAAAGCCTGCAGAAACACCAACAACCATTCAGATCAGTCCAAAAACATGGATGTCACTCTTATAAAGTAGGAACTAACTATATAGTAGTTAGCTAACCTATACCAATATACTAACTATACTAAACTATACCAAGTGCAATACGCAAACTCGCAAAATCAACCTCACCTCATTTTCCAAACATCTTAAAAAAATGGCTTCTGGAAAATCAAATCTGTTAGTCACAAGCTGGGATCATTTGTTATTTGTCCACTGCTGCTGATCTGTTGTTATATTATGATGTTTTACTCTGATTTGTTTTATTTTATTTATTCCTTTCTAATTTATTTAGAGACCATCTACCTGTCAGGGACTAAGGGTGGAAACTAGCCTTTGGCTAATCCTACATTTACATTTTTTTTAAATGTTCATCAATATACTTTGTCCCTTTGTGAAATAAACTTCATGTACTTAAAAACAAACAAACGAGACAAGGTCATCTCTCTCACCCCGTGGTCAAGCGCTTCCTGCGTGGTGCTTTTTAACTGGTCCTTAATCTCCTTGGTGGAGGACAGTCTCAGCAACTCTCCCACCTCACTGGCGGACAGCCCCGCCTTCATCGCCGCCTGCAAGACAACAGCAGTTCAAACTGTGGCACACATTTCACCAGTTATTCAGTTCCATTCCATACACTTCAAAGGGCGATCCGAGGAGATGGGGCCTACCTCGGAGAGAGACTCGGGTGTGGTTATGTCTTTGTCTTGATTCCAGATTCTTCTCCACAGCTCCCTAGAAACCAGCTCCACCTGCTTGTCATCCTTTGCTTGCTTCTGCACGGCTGCCACAAAACGCATCGCAGACAAGGAGCCTGGGAATTATACAAAAGAAATATTTGGTTAATTATGTGGACAAGGGATTGGTTCCTACATCTTTAAAGAGTTGAGCATTTGAATAAAATAGAGCAGGGTATTCTGTAGTGGTGACCATGACTGACTCCCAGCTAAATAATAATAATAATAATAATTATTATTATTATAATTATAATAGATACGTTTTCTGTAGCGCTTTTCTTAGTACTCAAAGACGCTTTCTAAAAGAAGAGGAGGATACACACAGACAGTACGGACCCTGAAAAAGACTACTAACCTAATAATAATAGACACTATAGCCGGGTACCCACCAGGGGTACTTTTCCCGCTAGGAGGTTTTGTGGGTGCGGTTTGGAGAGAGGATCCGCCCCTCGGGACTCTTACAGGGGCTCAGAAAGTCCTCCATCAGAGGTGGTACTTTTCTGAGCCGACTTTTTCAGTCCCAGGCTTTTGTTTTGGCTCCGCCCACACATTAGCTCCTCCTTGTCATGGCGTACGCACCACAGGGAAGTCCGAGAGGCTTACCAACGGAGCGTCGACGAGCTACGAGCGGCTCAGAAAAGTACCAACTCTCCAAACCGCACCCACACAACCTCATAGCGGGAAAAGTACGCCTGGTCGGTACGCGGCTCATGAGAGTTCCGGATGGCCAGGGGGAGGGAGACAGTTGAGTCAACAACTGAATCACCGTGACGATATACTTTGTACACTTCCTGGTACTGATTAAAGCCTAACGGACGGTCCCTCCACTCACCTGCGTTGGCTATCAGCAGTAAGGGAAGCTTCCCTGCATCCAGGTCTTCCTTGATAAGCTTTTCCAGTAAGGCGACATCCTGGAACGAACCCCACAGGGGAGTTAACCTACAACCTCTCTCCCCGTCGGGATGTTGGGCTGAGTTCAATCTGACATCAATCTGTTTTATATTAAAAAAACATGTTTTCTTTCTCACCATTTGGTGTTGAGACCCGAAGACGGTGTTACACGGCACCGTGCACAGACTGGACAGGGGCAGGCCGAGCTAAGAGGAAAACACTGTGTTGATCCATCGACTAATATCCATTATATTCAGCCAAGTTGTGACAACACCCACACACACACACCCCCCCACACACACACACACACACAAACTTAGCCTTCTCACTAGAGAGTTTGCGGTTTAAACTCTTAAAGGGACATTCCATTGATTGTCACATTAATGTGTATTAAAGTCGGTCATATTTGTGGTCTAAATGTAACATTTCTATTTTGGTGCCTTCTGGTCCAAGAAAAGTGGGTGCTTGTAGTCTGACCAGAGCCTGAACTCTAACACTTCCTTCTTTAAATGACGTCCAAATGGTCACATGACATCATTTAAAGCAGGTTAGAGGTAAATACAGATATCTCCCATCTCTGGGGGAATGAGGGAATGATGCAACTCAATGCAGATGGTGGAGTGTCCCTTTAAACTGACACCTATCTGTATACCAGTCCACTGGGCCCAGTGGTTCAAATGTAATCGGATTACGGCTATTAGAACTCTTACTGTAGTGTAGTGTACTGTAGTGTAGTGTAGTGTAGTGTACTGTACTGTACTGTACTGTGCTGTGTGGTACCTGGTTGCAGAGGTGCTGTCCCAGCCCCGGCCTGGAGGAGGAGCTCTGGTACACGACGGGCTGGGCGGAACAGAAGGCGGCGTAGCCCTCCGAGGCGTAGTCCTCGTACCGCGTGTGGAGGAGGAGCCTGCAGACCCTCACCAGCCCCTCACGCTCGTCCTCGTGGAAGAACGCAGAGCTGTTCTCGTATCTGGAGGACGAGGCACAGGGCAGGTTGGAAAACGTATTTCCGTCAATTTGCGTCGTCTCCGTCTGCGTGAAATGTTTTTTAAGTGTCCGTCACTCCGTCGAGGGGAGACGGAGACGGAGGGCTGTGATTGGTCCTCTAACAAAATCATTTCCGCAAATCACTTTCCCCGGTTTGACTTGGCTCCTTATTTACTTTCTACATTAATCACATTAAGGACTAATAAAACACCAGATAAGATCTGAAAAGCTTTGGAAGTTGGACTTTTTCAGGGGTTGCCAGAAGGGTTGCCAGTTTGGAACATATTTCCCGCCCAATCTGGCAACCAGATTGTGAATTGCGTTGCGTCTCCGACATCCCGACGCAGAAGTATGAGGGCTGGAGGGGTCTGCGTAGTGACGGAGTCGGAGAAGTATAAACTAGGCTTAAGGAGAAGTATAAACTAGGCTTTAGGAGAAGTATAAACTAGGCTTTAGGAGAAGTATAAACTAGGCTTAAGGAGAAGTATAAACTAGGCTTTACGGTCGGACGGGAACGCGGTTCGCTGCCCGCAGCCCGGTGACACTGAGCTCCTCTTCCTCCTCTTCCTCCTCTTCCTCCTTCCTCTTAACGGTTAACTA